>JARJDX010037414.1:0-40956 GCA_030264735.1 Gymnusa sp. GC000175
TCTGAAATGTTTGGGCCAAGTATGTGGCACTTTTAAAAAAAGCTTTATTTTTGTTTATTAATTTATGTTTGAGTTTAATGAATAAGGAGATTCCTGAGCTTTTACAAATATAGATATAATTTTAGTACAAGAAACTGATTTTTCTTCTTCTTCTTCAGTTCTTTCCAGTTTGACTGTTTTTGTAAAATGTATAGATGGATATAGAATTTTGAAATGATATATCCGGTATTTTTTGCGGTAGAATTAAAGAAAATCACGAATTTTCAAAAAAAAATTGAGATAAAATGTATAGATGGGTATAGAATTTTGAAATGATATATCCGGTGTTTTTGCGGTGGAATTGAAGAAAATCACGAATTTGCAAAAAAATTGGGATAGTTATGTGGTTTAAATAGGTTTCATATCAGTTAGGAATTTGTTCGATGGTTGGTGTAAGGGGTTACGTGGATGACTATTTTGGTAATGGTTCTTTTAGCATTCAATAACTTACTTCATATCTTTTTAGCTTTCACTGCTGCCAGTTTTTGTGCACTGAGCCTTTTAAATTTCAGGTAAGATGTACTGCTTAGCCGGACGTAGTCTAGTACGTCCAGCTAAGCAATAGATCGTGATCTACCTGTCGATCGTGGCGTGATTTAAAGTAGATCATTACTTTGCTTCCATTCCATTCCAAAATATTGCATTATCATGCTTTGCGCTACAGAAATATTTCTTCATGAGCAAAGATTGGGATGATTACGGAAAACTGGAGGTTATAGGATTTTAGGTTGTGGAAGTTCTAAAAAACACTGGCATTAATGGAAGAGATCTCAGAGATGTATGCAACCCATACTGAAATCAAACAGCAGTCCTAAGAGTGGATGGGAAACACACAGACGAGGTGAAAATCCTACGCGGAGTCAGACAGGGCTGCATCGTTTCTCTCACATTGTTCAACCTCTACTCAGACTACATATTCAGGAAAGCGTTGCAAGATTTAAAGGGGAGCGTTCCCCCAACTCAACAACCTGCGATATTTGATATGACACAATTGTATTTGCAGACTCTATAGAAGGACTCAAAAAGCTGATGGATAGAATTGCAGAAGTCAGTAATAAATACGGGCTTGACATCAACAGCAAGAAAACCAAATTGATGATAATTGGAAGAGACAACATCAGTGGAGCAAATCTCTATATAACCCAAAAGAAAATCGAACGGGTCTCACAATACAATTAATTTTTAGAAAATAAAAGCACGAATCGGAAAGGCCAGAAATATTTTCAATAAAATGAGCGAAGCATTTAAGAGTCATGATCTTACTCTAAACACCAAAATGCGCCTCATGATATGCTATGTGTTTTCGGTTCTCCTGTATGGAGTGAGAACTTAGACTTTGACCAAGGAAACCACGGATAAACTCGCAGCGTTCGAACTATGGCTATACAGGATAATCTTGAGATTATCATGGGTACAAAGAATCACAAATGAGGAGGTGTTGAGGCGAATGCAAAAAAAAAGCCAGAAATAGTGATCACGGTAAAACGTCGGAAACTAGAATATCTGTTACCTATTATGAGAAATGGAAATAGATATCAATTGCTCCAATGCATCCTTCAGGGAAAAATCGATGGGAAGCGTCCTACTGGTTGAAGAAGATTGTCTTGGCTGGCAAACCTCAGAGCTGGGTTTGGGAAGAGCTCCGCAGAATTATTTCGGTTAGCAACCAATAAGATCAAGATAAAGATGCAAAAAAAAAGGTTGTGGAAATTGGCATATTTAAAGTAGATATCATATCATAGAAAAAAAAGACAAAAGGGAGTTGACAGGATACTTGTGATACACGTTGAAGTTTCGTAAAAGTTAATTTATATTAATTTGTATTTTGCCCTACAAGGTTTCTGCTCTTTAGATTTAACACAATATAAAAATATCTACAAAGATGATCAAGTCCATCGCAATCAAAATCCAAAACGATATCAGTTCTTCATCTTGAAAGTCGTTAGAATAAGTATTGATAGAACTGGAGAGACCAAGTTATTAAAATTAGTACAATAGACCAGCAAAATTCATAAAGCAGCAAACACGAAAATATCACGAGGAAGACTTTTAAATTGTTAGAAGCATAGCTGTTAGTCACTATGGTAGGAGAAAAAGAGGAACAAGAACTGTTTTTTGGCAATCTTTTAAAAAATATAGTAAAATAAAAATCTCAGAATAATTAATAAATAATAGTAAAAACTAGAACCAAAAATTATTTTACCAAGATCTTGCGAAAAACAAAAACACCTTAAGAGTTTAACTGCTAATTGCCAATGCTTAGCCCGTGAATTATTCAAGGGCGCCAATCACTTTTAATTCTAAAAAACCTGAAATTTACAACTCTGCTTGATTCATCAAGGAATCAAATAATACTACGAATTTTGTTATTGCGCAGTACAAGCACCTAATTCGAGTTTTCTCTTAATTGGCAGTTACCCTGTTACACGCTCAAACCAAAGACGAATACACGAAAAAAATTGGGAAAATAACAATAAAGAAAACTGAAATGCAATAAGAGAGTTACTACTGCGGTTTCAGGAAAAAAAAAACAAATAAGTACAGAACTAAATATTCTCTCCAAAACAATAACAAAAGAAAAGTAAACCAACTATAAATATACTGTTAGGTTTTCATGACTTTAAAAAGGAACTATGAGATATTCATATTTGCCGCGACCTACACCTAAATCCTAAGAAATATAACGAGGAATAGTCTAAAAACGAAGAATTTGAACAAAAAATTGCCGAAGAGCAACAAAAGTCTTCATAAAATGAAGGATGGAGAAGTACACGAGAAACAGGAGAAAAGAAAAAAAAAGGTTGAGTAATAGCAATAACTTTAATTTTAGAGATTTTTTATTGTGTGATTTTTATTTTTTCGCTTACGAGAAAGTCGCGTGATAGACAATCCAATATTTTTGATTTTGGTCGTAAATAAAAGTGCAATTTTTTTTTGATAATTATGATCTAGTTACATTCTCCCGAATTACATACAATTTTTTTTATGCTTCAAAATTTTTGTCATGTATGAAAGGATATATCCTTTGATAACGTCGAGGACTTCATGGCGCTAATAAAATTTCACGAGGGATTTTATCTGGAAATAACCTAATCAATTTTTTTATCTTGAAATTTTGCCATTGATTTATTTACATTTTTTTTGGGTTGATATGTAGGTTGTTGGTGTTTGTTGTGTCTGGGATGTAGTTTCCTGTGAAATGAAATTGCGTGAAACTAAGTCCTGTGAGTCCTGTGACGTTCCTATGTAATGCGGAGCGCTCCAGACACTTTACGAGCCAAATTATCATCGCAGCAATGTTTTCAAATTGTTACTTTATCTCGAATGGTATAATTTGGGATGAGGACGGCTTATACTTCTCCGTTTAAGTGGAATATTCGTCGCTAATATAAATTAAGAATTATCCCCGTTTTCTTTATATCAATTTTTTTGTAAATAATTAATTATATAACAAAACTTTGGCCCGTGGGCGAGCTTTTTATTAAGTATTAAATAACATTTAGAAAAGGTATATGAAATATTAATTAATTTTATAACTGCAGGGATCTTTACGGTAGAGAAAATGTAAGATACGATTAAACTCGTTGGTTAATTTGATAAATTTTAATTAAAATCTACGGCCGAGGTGAATATTAAAATCCGCACTAATAGAAATGCATAGTTGTGTTTTAAATTTCCCTTTACATAATCTGATTACGGGGCCGCGTACTCTAATGTAAGTTTATTATTAATAAAGTTCCGAGCGTCCATAAAAAGACCTCTCCTTTTTAAGGTAGCGGCCGTAAACTTCCACCTTAATCAATAAAATAATTTGATTTTTCAATACGCGCGCGAGAGTCAAACAAGGGAAATTTTAATGTGCGGAGAAGCTTCATTGTGGATACTTTATTATCCCCGTTGAAATTTATTCGAGACTAGTCTCTGGTTACAAGAGAGGTCATTCGATGACCACCGCCCAATCATCCTACTCTTTCTCTCACAGCGCGCAAGATTTTTTTTGTTTATTGTTGTAAAAGGTCACGATAAATCGTCTCGGGCATAAACACCACCCAAACAAGCCTCTTTTCTGAGGTAGCACTCAATGTCCTACGAAATTTATTCAAAACTATAAATAAATCATTAAATTCGATTTCTAAAACGACCACACGCAATTAAATTATTCGTACCAACAAACCCAAATATTTAGATTTCGTTTTATTTGTTTCCAATTCCAAATATAAATATCGTTGATTCCCAATCCAATCTCAAAAATTATTCATTGTGAAGGTTTTTTACTATAAATAATTTCTGCATACCTTTCTTTATTGTGGTTTTTAAATCGTTAAAATACATTGTTAAAGAGCAAAATATACTTTTTAGATTCCAAAAGTTGATTCCAAATAATTATGGATATTGTCCAAAAATGTAATGTCTTCAAAAGATGTTTTATAGATGCCCAAAACCATTATTTAAAATATAAAATCAGATGATAAAAACTAAAGGTAAAGTCAAAATTTGAAGAACTATAGAGATGTATACAAGAATCCTTTAAAAACTTGCTTTTTATCAACATGTAATGTAGAATTAAGTAAGTAAATACATTTTGTTTGCAATTTATTACACCTCTTTTAATCCCTAATGGAACTTGGCCATCGCTAAGACACAAGCTATCACAAGATCAACTCGTAGTGGCTCCGAGTTGGACGTGACAATATGATGCCGTTTTAACCGGTAGAGATATATGGTACATCTTTTTCTTTCTTCATTTTTCACTAAGCTATTTTCTGTGTTACTCTCTTTAAAGCAACTTCTTCTCCTTCTTCTTCTTCTTCTTCTTCTTATTATTCTTCTTCTTCTTTTATTCTACTTCTTATCAAAAGTCTTACAACTTGTGTTGTAAGTCCTGGTCGGGTTGCTTTTGCGATATAGATTTCAATCGCTTCCATGGTCTACCAAGCAACCTTTTTGTGTATTTTGCAGTCTGCAATTTTTGCTACAAGGCATTTTCCATACGTGTGACATGCGCATCCCACTATCGTCTTCTGGTTTGAGCCATCTTACGATATCCGGTATTGTACATTTGTCACTTATTTCGGAGTAAGTCCTATGATCATTCAATGAGTAACTAGCAGTAGATTTAAGGGGTTCACATTTCGGTGGTTTTTAGTTGTTTTTTTATTTTTGGGGTTTCCGATCTTCTTTCTGCAGTGTATATAAGAACTGGTCTTAAGTACGCCTAGTAAATATGGATTTACTTTCTGTGGATATGCATTTATTGTTTCCTAATGGCATTGGAAGTGCGCCTCATAATTTTACAGAGAGTCGGACTCTACCAAAACCTATTTCTTGGTCCATAAAACGGAGATTTGTCTACCACATAGAGTACGATTATGGAGGTGCGAACTTTTTTTATAAAGCCTTGCTGTTCTTTTCTTATTTTTACCTATTTTAAGAAAAGTTCTGCTAATATTTTAGTCAATACGTTCATTGAGTTGTCAAGCAGAGAGATGCATCGGTAGTTTTTCGGGTCGTCTTTCCCACCTTTCTTGTGTGGTGCTATAATCTTGCAGTACTAATGCATGTTCAGTAACTTTGTTGTATAGTTGTGTTAATTGCGCATGTAGTTGGGTTCCTCAGTACTTAAGTAATTCATTTCTGATATTTTTCGAACCCGGCGCATTTCCGATTTTGTTGATTAAAGTCTTCTCTTCAACCGCTTCTATAGTTATTTGTTCTTGTTTCTGATGGCTCGTTGTCTGTGCGCACTGTTTTTTTCCGTTTTTTATCTTCCTGAGAGTAACGCTGCGTAAAGTGTAATTTTAATTTGTGCACTGCTATGTTATTTATATATACTGTGTTGCTAATATCTTTCCTTAATCCTCTTAAAAGCTTCCATATTCTTTTTTGCGTGCCATAAAGGTGTTCCATGTCTCTGCTGAACTTATCTCAGAGCTCTCGCTAAATAGTGCGTATGTTTGCGGTGGTCAGTACTCGGATCTAGCATCTAGCATCATAATTTTGTTTGTAATGATGTAGTCAATCATGGACGTTCCTCTTGATCTTGTAGAAGTTGTTTTATGTTGGGCATTGTGTGCAGAGTAGGTGTTGCATATTCGTAATTCGTTGTACGTGCAGAAATTAATCAGCGTTTCTTCAATATTGTTTGGCGTTTGTTGAATTTACTCATCACCCCATGAATTATGTTATTTCCAATTCGTGTATTGAGATTTCCTTACTTTATCAGCATGTGTTTCTGTGGTATGACATGTACTATCTCCTGCAGTTTCTCATAGAAGCCTGTCATTTCCTTCTCTAGTTTCCAACATCTGGTTTCGAGGTTTGTCGTTTGGTGCTTGAGACCTTTATTGTTTTTCACATTGGTAGATGGCTAGCCTAACCTTACAACCCTCCAATTTTTTTCTGACTTATGCAATTAGGATTTATTCTTAAAGCATCAATAAATTTTTTATTTCTATTCTTATTCTTTTTTATTTGGGGTTGAGACCTGTAAAGGGCTTTCGCCGAGCTACACAGTCCACTCGTTTTCTTTCCTTTGGCATCTTGTGGTGCAAATGTTCAGCTTTCGTACAATATTTTTCGTTGTAGGTCAGGTAGTCTTTTTGTGATGGGGTATTCAGCTTTGCCCATTTTGCTATATTCTTCTTCTTCAATTCTATTAACCTGAAAGGCTTTTCCTCCTCTGCCCATTTTGCTACCTTCTTCTTCGTCGATTCTTTTAACGTTCTTGTCTTATCTTCATAATTTTTGATTGATAACTCAAACATATCATCTTGGTACTTTGTAGTGTTTTATTTCAGTTGTACTGATTTTTTGATTTTACAGTTTTAGCTAGGCTTTTTGCTACCTATACCAAAATTGACCTTAATGTGATCTTGTAGATGCATACCTTGCTTTCTATAGACATAAACGTATCCTTTCAGATAAGGTTGCTTGAGCAGACAAATATTCTTGTGATTTTGCTTGTTTGAAAGATTTAATAACTCCAGGAGGCGCGTATCCAGATGCCGGATGGGGGAACGCGTGATAGATATGCAGAGTAATAGGAAAATAAAATACCTCTCTCGAACCAAACAGCCAGATGAGAACTTTAGTCGTTCTAGGCCCTAGATCAACCCCACTTTGTGGACCTCTGATCTTGGGAATGGATACCCCAATATAAAAGTATCAGTTTTCTTACTTTCGGGTTTAAGTCGCGTATGTTTACTTAAACCCGAAAGTAAGAAAACTTACATCGACCTCAGACGCGAAAGTCTAAATTCTAAAATAAAAGTATCAATTTAGAATTTCCCTGGCATAACACAGTTTTTAATAAATTGCATATAAATTCAAAGTTTTAAATATATAAATCAAAAACCTATTATATACCTATTAGATGAATTTGTGTTTCCTGGTAAATCAAGAAAATATTTTTCTATATTAGGGAAATCTTTCATAGTAAATCAAGGCATATCTTGTATGAGGAAATTCCATTTTTTTAATAGCCTACAAGCCCTACTTAATACCCTTTTTACGACTCCACTAAAGCTACACGTAGAAATTTACTTCGTCGTGTTAACACTTAATGTCCCAAGTTGTTAGGATACTTGTAGTTAAACTCCAAAAGCCTTAGGGAAAGATTATTTTCTTTAAAAAATCTATAAAAACGAAACAATTTTACGTTTGCTAAAGTAAATTACTCACGTATTTTTACTGATTTATTTAGACTCATTCATTCGAAGTTTGCAATAGCTTAATTTAAGAGACATAAAAGTTTCTTGAATTGTACTACACGACGACAAAGTAGGTAATAAGATAACATTTCGTGATTAAAGTTAGTTTAGAATTTTTTGATTTTTAACAAAAAAAATTATTATTTTTCGTGATTAAAGTTATTTTGTAATTCTTTGATTTTTAACAAAAAAAATTATTGTTTTTTATTTACAACAAAACTGACAGGCATACAACAGACAGGCACACAGACACCACCTGTAAAACAACTTTTTCTGAAGTTTCTGGGTAGTTGGAACTCGGGAGCGGATATTTCCGCAAATATCTTGATTTCGACCACAACACTTTTTTTTACCTCGCAAATGAAAGTAAAATGTTTCATCATAAATAAATAATAAAAGAAAAAGAAGAAGAATAGATATAAAATTAATTACAATTAAAAAAAAATTCTAAAATTATGTCAATTTAAATTATTGTCGTTTCATTGCTTACCTTGAAAAATAAAAAACGTATAATTAATAATAAAATTTGTAATGGCTGCTAATGGTAATTAATTTTAATTGATTTATTATCAATATAATAAAAAAAATGTTGATTGTCTGGCCATTAAAAATTATTTATAGTTTAAAAAAACTGTAGGAATAGCAAAAAATGTGTAATTTTCATGAAATAAAAATATCAAAATAAATAGATAGTACTATGTATATCCTCAGGGGCTCATATCTAGTGAGTACGGAAATTGGCATTCCCGAGGTACCCAGCTGGATCTGTTTCCTTTCATCAACTAGTCCTGAAACAGATCCCCTTTCTCTTGTCTTTTATCTATAAAGTCTTAGTTGACCAACCCTTGTTTTTTTTCCGACCCTAACGATGTGTGTGATTAACATTCATTTTTTGGTCTTTTTCCTTGTCTGCTTCAGTAACTAGTCTTGGAACAGATCCCTCTCTCTTGTTTTTATCTATCCGGTCTTACTTGACCAACCCTTGCTTTTTTCCGATCCTGACGCTAAATGTGTGTGATAAAAATTAATTTTTTGGTCTTTCTCTTTGTCTGCTCAAATAATGTTGTTTTTTTCGTTAAAATAGAACAGAACAGCACAGTTTAACGAAAAAATTTGAATGAATTTTAAATGTGTTTTTAGAAGAAATATATGAAAATACTTATTTCAAAATTGGTGACAATTACAGTGCAAAATTTTCAACATTGCTTTTGATAATAACAAGGAAATAGCAATATCTTCGATGCACTTAGATGCATGTTTTCGAATTTTGGCAATATACATATTTTAGAAGCTAAAGCAATACAAATTTCTTTTCGAGGTATCAAACAACCGCATTTTAGATATAAATATAATTTTTCAAAATATTTCCATTTTTTTTTAACCCTTTCTGTTCTTGACTTCTAAAGACGTATGAATTTGATTTTATATGTTTATTTATATGTACGAAAGACGCAAAAAAAATTTTAAGATTTTGATTTGCTCTTCGTCACAACAATCCTACCGACTGCGCCATATGCGTTTCGCCGGAACACGTTATTTTTTATTAAGGCTTGTGCAAATGAGCTCCCTTGTATTTTATTATACATATTTAAAACGCCTTTAGCAGTTAAAAGGTTAATTGCAGTGTCAGTTGATTACATATTATTCGAGTGGCAATTTATTCTTTTAAGTTTCTTAAGTTTTAGTAAAAAGTATCTTACCTATACATGTGTGGGTTTATAAAGCTGTCGTTGCCTGCCATCTCTAAATTACTTTTTCCATTTTTCTCTAATTGTTCCTTTCAACGCCCTCTTCTTTCCATTACCTCGTTTAGTTTATCCTTGAACGATCGCCTCGTACTTCCTTTTCTTCTACTTCTTCCTTGTGAACTTCAATCAGTGATGTCATATCATACCATGTTAACCTCTTTTCTTCTATGTGCACCAATCCCTTTTTTTTACCTTTATTCTGTTTCTTGTGTTCTCTCATTTCTGATTTGGTCTAATTTTGGGACTTGGCAGCATATTCTTTAATATTCCATTTCCATGGAGTTTATTTTACATTTCTCCGCGCCGTATGTTATTATAATTTGTACCATGCTTCTTCTCTTGTTAGTTTTTCTTATATCTTGGTCCCATAGAATGAAGTATATTTGTTTTTTGCACGTTTGAATTTGTCCCCGCCCTAACTTAAAATCTTCCTCAGTTGTGTTATTTTTTATAAGGTAGAACGAGATATGTTCCGTTATCCTAATTTGTTGATAAAATTTCTGTTCTTTTCGTATTTATTTCAAAACTCCCGTTTGTGTATTCTTCCTACAATTTTCTCATATGTTGATAAAGTAGCAAGCAGTTCTCTTTGTCTTTTGCTAATACTACCTGGTCGTTGTTTAAACTAGTGTACAAGTGTACACTCATTTAGCTTAGTAATCCAATTCTTGTACACATTCATTTTTAATTTTTTAGTGCCTTTTGGAGGAATATTATGAATAGGGTTGGTAATGTGTAAGATAAGGTGTAAGATAAGGTGTACTTTAGAAGTTCCTTTATTGTCTAAAAGTATTTACTGATGTAAATTTTTTTACTTTCTGGTAGGATTTACTGATATTTTACGCTGCTCTTTTAATAAAATTTTTTCAGTTTTCCAATAACACCAATATCTGCCACTGCCTTTAGCAGTTTTCTTCTTGGTACTGCATCTCACGTCTTCTTTAGATCTATAATGATCTATAACAAGGACCTTGGTCTAACAATTTACTGCGGTTTCTTCTCTATCCTATAAATTTTCCTTAAATGTCCGTTTTTGTTTCTGTTTTCCATACTTAATATTCATCATTTCGTTCTTAACTTTTCATGTTTTCTTTTAATTTCTTCCTTTTTGGTTATTCTCTTTTGCTCGTCCTTATTTCTTCATTCTAGCTATTGCTAAAAATCCTTATATATTTTTTAAAATTATTTTTGCTTTTTTCTCTCCCCATTTTCTTACTTTATTGTGATAACTTCTCCCTTCTCCATATTACTTTCTCGTTTCTCATTGTTTCTTGCTATTACTTATTCCTATTTTTAATTTTCTGTCTTTATTCCTGAATGTACAGGGATCTGGAGCGCGAAACAACTTTTTAGACTTGCAGAAGAGGGCATGAATACGCCAAAGTGATCGCCAACGTCAGGGAGACCGGACACGGCACATGAAAGAAGAAGAATTCCTCCCATCTTTCTAAATTTGTCTTTACTTCTCTATAACCAAAAAAATTAAAATATTAAAAATATTTTTGTTAAATTTTTATTTCTCACCTCAAATCTGGATTCATCTATGTTTTATGGTATTGTCTTTATAAAGTTCTTTAAACTGTCCTTTTTTACACATTATATATTATAAGATCCTTAAGGACGTGCTCTATTCTTTTTGACTGGAATTTTTTTCTATGACAATCGTTGATTTATATGCATTCATTACTTAAACTCTTCAAGTCAACGAATTTTATTCTTCTGTCCAAAAATATTCACTTTCCACTTTTAAATTTTAGCCTCTTTATTAGTACTTTCTTCTGTAGATGGCCATTAAGCTTTTATTCCATTATTGGTAGAATTTATATCTGCAGATAATAACAATAACAATGAAAAATTTTACTTCACTTTATTTCTAAAAATATGTTTTGTTTTCTTAGAATTTTAAATATTTACTGAATCCTATAAATTTTATGCAATTTAAAAAAAAAATTACACGCTTTAATAAATTTAAGTTATTTTGCAACCGATATCTGCTCATTAATTAATTTTTCCCGATAAAACTTTCAAACAAAACAAAGAGGCCATTAAAAAGTGCATTCCAAATTTAAATTAATACCAGCATAGTTAACTTAAGCAGACACATTCGTCTTGTAATTAAATTAAAATAAATAAATGGAGAAAAGTTTACTATTAGGGTGGGTTTTATTTCGTCCTGTAAGGGATAAAATTAATAAGAGCGTGTCAAAACGTCAAGCAATTAGATATTTGTGTGGAAGACGACGTCTAATTCTCATTGAGACGTTTGATGTTATGGCATGGTTTACATATAAAACGGGAACTTTACGGCCGCGATGAAAACTTCCGATTATAAAGATAGCGTCCCCGCATTCTCGCGATTTATTATGCAAATTATAACGCGGCCGCGATCGGAGACGGGAGAAGAAAAAAAAACACGTCGACTTGAGAAGATAGCATCTTTATAGTATCGACATTTAAAAAAGTTCATCAAAGGTGTGTGTGTGTGTGTGGAAGAAAGGAAATATTACAATTTTCGTTGCTGGCTTTCCCGACGGGGTATTTTTTGAATGGGTAATGAAAAGCGAAACATAACAATATGTTTGAGGCATCAAACACATATTTTTCTGGCTTTTCTTCCCTTTTTTAGTACATAATAAGGGCCTTTCAGTGAGCTAGATGGGTCGTGCAGATCGTGTCTCGATCAGGCTTGCGCTATGTTCGAGAGAAACAGACCATGCTGGGACTAAATTGATCAATTCAATAACCGCAATGTGCTACTAAAGTTTCAGCCTCTGCTGTTATGTTTATAAGGTCCTATTGCATCTGTTATCCGTGAAAATATTACATTTCAAGTGCCATTATTAGATTATCCCCTTTTTTTCTACCATTTCCATTTTTTCCTTTCGCCGACTCACACAAAGAATAAAAAATCTCAATTGCATCACCGATATTTATCGTTTTGCGTGCCGCACTTATCGCTTTCATTAATTAAAAATGCATCGGAATTTTAGAATTAACCTCTTTAGATTCCAGCGCACTTACAATTTTTTACCACATAAATTTTAATCCCTCTGAAAATATTAATTTGTATTGATTTTATTTTTACCTGATGCGAGTATTAATGTTGTAAAATGTGTTTTCAAGCCCGGCCACATTTTGCATTTCCATGCAATTAGCAGATATTGCCAGACATTAATGTCACATTCCAATATTTATTGAGGCCATTTCCCGATTACATACGCTTGCGAATTGCACCCCGAAAACCTGCAACAAACGAAATTATTAATTACGCCACAACGCCCAATAATTCACAATCTAATCACACATACAACCGTGATTTTATTTGTTCCCTTTTTTATTTTGTTTTTAACATAATCTAACATATCAATTTTCATTGTTAATTCATCAAGGGTGCGTCTTCTACTTGTATACCTATACCGGATAGTCATCGAAAGACTAACTGTTTACTTTGCCTAGATCTGCACTTCGATAAAATCCTAGTATATAATTTACAAAAGTTACCTTTTTCTGTTTAATGGTAGATCGCGATGACGTTATTTAAGAAAAGGTAGATCACAAATACAAAAGGGTTGGGTTGATATGTAGCAACCTGTTTTTGAGCGAGTGAACACGCTATACTTTGAATCTACATTTTTTTTCTAATTTTAACGTCTTGAAGTGAGTAACGCCACAAATGGATCAACGGTGTTTTTAGGTGATTTCCAATCCACCCGGGAGCAGAGAGAAATTAAATCTAGAGCTATTCTTAAAGCGATTTGAACCCAGATCCTCTAGCACGCCAGCCTTGAGTTTTATTTACCGTTAGGCACCTATTTTCAACTTCCAATTCATGGTTCGCCACCCCATCGTTACAACCCTTAACCCAAGCAAAAAAATCCACAACTTTTCCAATTTAGCGCTCGCAGTAATTATCATAAGTTACTTATCGCAGCTTTCGAAATTGTGCTAAGTTTGAAAACTTCGTTTTTTCCGTCTTTACAAGTATAAATGTAATTATCTAAAAAGCCAAACAAGGAGTTTCATCAATGTAAAATCAATATCCGACTCCTTTCTTGTGCTCCAACGAGGCAACATCTGCGTCATATCATCCTCGTTGCTTAATCCCGGAATAAATTCCTCTTTTTTACCGAAAAAAAATTTGACGCTGGAATTTTCGCCTCGCCACCGCACGGCCATTCCACGGCAAGGTTGTCTTGTCTGCAACAATTCGTTAAATTATTGGAATGGTTTCGCGTAGGGGTCAGCCTGCTGTTAATTAGGAACTCCGATCAATACACATTAAATTCAACAAATTAATGAAACTCGAGCCCAGAGCGCAACGTTTTTTATCCAATCAACATTTTCGGATCCAAACAATAAACATTATATCAATAAATGTGTCGTTAATAACATGTTTTATCAAAGCGCCTATTGTCTATAAATAATATGTTTATTATCTAAATGAACGACTTTATAAATATTTAATTTGTTAATTATGTAATAGAACATAGCTTCAATGTGATCCTTAATTACCCAGTCGTTTGTAAATTGTTTTTCTTTAATGGCGCGTTTTGTTTGGCTTATAGTGATATCAGTTTATGACCTTCTATTAGGAATGTGTACTTGACAAAGGTTTATCAACCGGAAAAAAAGTGCCTTTATAATGGCCTTTTAAAAATTCAGATTCTCGGAAGAGAAAGTGGAAAGTTTTATGAAAGGGGTGCCGTTTTTTTTACAGCGAAGGGGTAAAAAATAGGTGAAAGCTCTAAATTTAGGTTTTTTAGAAAACGTTTTTGTATTTTTAAATTCACAAACTGGTTTCTGCAAATTTATCTTGAAGTTTCCAATGGGTTTTTGATAAATTCTTTCTATTCTTTACGTAAAGGATGAGTTTACATCTAAAAGGGTAATTTTTTTATGGTTGGAGGTAAAAAAAGACGTTAAAGCTTTATTTATTGATTCAAACACATTTGTCTCTTTGTGTATTTTTAAAATAATTTTTGGCAATTTTAGATTTTTGCTTTTAGAATCATCAACCATCCTTCTTTACGTTCAAATCAAATTTTTAGTTTTTTTAAATACACATTTAGTTATGTTCGTGTTCTTTAAATTTTTGTTTAAAATTTTTAGGAGCTTTTTAAAATTATAATTAAATTATGTTAAAATTAATTCTAATTTAATTTATTAGGGCCAGTGTTTCAAAATATAACAGGTGTCTGGTGTAAATTTAATTTAGATTTTTATCTCTTAATTTTATTGAAACGTCCAGTGCTAATGGTTTCAGATTTATGTCTAGGAATAGTTGAAAGTTAAACCCAAACAACAAATTCTATTGTGTAACTGATTAAATTTTCTTAGAATTTATTTTACTTTCTTGATTTGTAATGAAAATAAAAATTAAAAAAAAGAAACAACACTAGATCTTGGATAATAATTTAATTTTTAAATTTTTGGACATTTAAACTAGAGTTATAATTTGAACGAAAGTCATAATTAAGATTCTAGATAATATGTTTCTAAGGATTAAAATACTCTAACAGCATTAAAAACATATCATACGTCAACAAAATAGTCATCACCGTAACCCTTAACTTAAAAAACTACGTCCTACACATTACCAGCGTATATGCCCCGGAGTCGCTAGATTTTAGCAAAACCAGTAGCTAACGATAACTATTCTATGAACAGTTACAACTATCGATAAATTCCATACCTGCAGATAAAAATCATATTCATGGAATACCTAAATTCAAGAATTTGGAACGATGTCACCCCAGGAGTTGAACAAGGTTTTAACCCTTTGACTGCTAAAGGCGTATGATCACGCTTTCATGTATTCATCTATACGTACGAAAAGCTTTTCATCACAACAATCTTACCGACTGCGCCAATTTCGTTTCTCCGAAACGTATTTAAAAATGTTTTTATTTAATAATTATAATTATAAAAAAGAATGAAATTCGATGATACAAGCCAAGGACAGGAACGTATATATACACGCATTTAGCATTCAAAAGGTTAATGAAATAAACGAGAATGAGAGCAGAGAATTGCTTGTAGATTTCTGTGCTCAAAATTAACAGAGAATCAACAATACCTTTTTAAACGTAAAGAAAAGTACAAAATTAGTTGGAACGATACACGAAGACAAATATCTGTAATAGATTATATTATCACAAGTCGCACCATACTACCATCGTAGATACTGGATGTCAGAATCTTAAACTCGACAAATACCGGAAGCGATCAGAGTTGAGTGTTATGCAAACTCAGAATGATACATATAATAAGCAAGCATCAACAATGCACAGAGAAACACGGCAAACTAAACATATAAAACTTCAAAAGAGAGAGAGCACCCGGGAACTCTACACAGAAAGGCTTAAAGGAAAAATCAAGAACAATCATATTAACGATTGGAAATCTGTCGAAAAAGCATGGAAGAATTTAAAGCAAAGCGTCATCCCATCCGCAACCAAGGCCTGTGGTGTAAAAAAAGTGAAAAAGGAAAAGAAGGAGCAATAAAACGCCTCCGCTGTAAAGAAATTGAGCCAGGAAAAGAAAGAAGCATACTTTAAATATAAGTGAACAAAGACACCACTCGACTCCTTAAGATATAAGTCAACACAGAACAGAATAATAACAAGAATTCGTTAGATTAAAGAGGAATATTGGTAAAGATTTACCAAAGAAGTCAAGAACGGCATATTCGAAGCACAGGCTAAAGTGTGGAAGATGATCACGAATCAAAAGTCAACGAAAATCACATCACAATTCCAATAAAAGAAGAAATGTGGTAAAACTTCTTTACATATATGTACATTAAAAACACAAGAAAACCAGATGAAGACGATCAGAACCCTAGACAAACAGTGGAGAAAAACATCACAATATGGTAGGAAGACATCAAGAAGGTTTTGTAAAACATAAGAAGACGAAAAATGGCGGCATACAAAATGATTTATTAAAAGTGGGTGGTGAAGAATTAACTGCAGAACTCAGGTTATTAGTTCAAAAAAATCTTTCTTCTTCTTCTTCGTCGCGAATAGTCCATCTTGTACCACGCAAATATCATCTCATACGGTTTTGTGTCTTAGCCTTCCTCGTAGTAGTTCTGTATTCTCTTGGATTGATCCCTTCTCCTTTCTGTAGTCTTTCCCTCGCGGGGTGGTTTGCTTTACACCCACATGACGTTTAAACTCATATATCATCCTTCTGTACTTTTCTTGGTCCAGACAGATGTAGGTCTTTATTGATCTGCTTTATGTAGGTGGTTTGGGTACAATATTTATTAATTTTATCAAATATTTGTTTATTTAATCTATCAGGAGACATTCGTACCATGTGGCCATAGAACTGAAGTCTACGGTTCTTGATCATGATTTCTAGATCTTCTATATAATAGCTAGGAAGTCATTAACCACATGGAATCCAGTATTACAATACCAATTTTCAAAAAGGGTGGCAAAAAACAACCGGAGAACTACCGAGGTATAATCCTGCCCAACACGGTCTTAATACTCATAACAAAAATCACTTTCTACAAAATAAACCAACAACTGGAAAATCATGAAAAACAAATGTTGATTTCGGAGGAATAGATCTACCATAGACACGATATTCACCTTTAGAAAGATATTCGAAAAGTCGATAGAATAAAACCACTGCAGTCATGCGCTTCATCGATATATCAAGAGCCTTTGATCGCCTCATCTGTTGAGTCACCACTTCCTTCAAGATGAGGCATTACTTACAAATAACAGGTAGTAAGGTACTATTAAGGAAGAAGAAGAAGGTTTAAAATCATCGAAGTAAGTAAAAACCTTGAGCATGGTGATTGTAACGTGAGCTATAACCCGGAAATTTATACGAAATATTTTCAAGGCAAGTTCAAAAATTTTGCGAAAATAAAAACGTATACTTAAAAGTAAAACATTAAACATTATTCTAAGGATGTTTTTCTTAATTTTTTATTCCCGGTTCTATGAAGACTAGTTAGTTAACGATATTAATAAACTGACATGTGATATTATTAATAACAATATTATCATCTTCTTCTTCTTCATGTGCTGTCTCCATTCCGGAGGTTGGCTATCATCATTACTATTTTGATTTTGGAACCTGCAGCCCTAAATAGGTTAGATGACGTAGAATTAAACCATTTTCGCAGATTCCTAAGCCAGGACATTATTCTCGCTGCAATAGATCTTTTTTCCACGATTCTTCCTTGGATTACGAGTCGCAGAATCTCATATTTTGGTCCTCTCACGATGTGGCCGAGATATTGCAATTTTCCTTTTTTCACTTCTTGTAGGATCTCTTTCATTTTCCATTCAAATATCATAATAATGTCAAATCTCTACTTATTCATATCTTTAACTAACTACCCTTTATAGAAGCGACCCTTAAAAGTCTAAATTTTACCAAATTGTTTTTTAACTGCAATTTTTTCTAAACTACTTTTATTATTACAAAATAGTTTAATGAAGATATGTCATACGTACGAAATAATATAACTGTGGAGTGCATTTTTAGTGGCCATATCTCCCAAACTAAAGACAATAGGAAAACATAAACATCATTTTTAAATTGCTCCTTAAAAGTTGTCTTGATGATGTATAAACGTGAAAAATGTTAAAGTGCGAATAAAAAAGCACATAAAAGCGAGTTATTAACTTATTTACTGCAAGTTATACAGACGTTTCAAGTTTCTTAATAGATCTAGAAAAAATATTACGAAAATTTTCGATCTTGCACGAAATTTTAGGGAATAAACAAAATATTTGTTAAAAATGTATTAAAAGCACAGTTTTTTGAATGCATAGAAAATCTAAACACTTTTTGTTTGTATTATTTTCAAAATTGTCATTGAACTTGTTTATTTATTTATTTATTTATTTATTTAGTTTAAGTCACGTATTTTTGTTGTTGATCAAATTTTTAGACAAATTAATTTTCAAAAACATACTTTGACTTCTAGATTAATTTTAATTTCAATAATAAAATGGCAATGCCCGGGATTGCATTTTTTTGAGTCGAATCCTTATGCTCTATTATCCATTAGGGCACTATGCTATTTATTAAAAAAATTGAAAATTGCAAATAATATGTAAGTTTTCTTACTTTCGGGTTTAAGTCGCGTATTTTTATTGGTTGTTGCAAATAATATTTTAATAATAATATTTATATTTATAATATAAAAAAATAATTTAATAATAAAAAAATCAAACATACATTTGTATACAATTAAATAACCTACGAAATTATCTCCGAAGGAATAATTTTCATTAAATAAATTGTTCTCATTTAATCAATGAAAACATCCCTACTTTAGCTCTAATTGTTTAATAAAAACAACATAACAAATAATTAATGACAACGCTTATGATATCTTTAAATCGAATTAGGGAAGCGGAATATTTTCAGAATGCTGAAAGCGGAATAACAAAGGAGTTGGATAAAATATTCAATAGTTCTTTCGAGAAGTATTTCTGAAACGACTTTTATATTATTAAAGCTTCGTCTGGACTTTTAACTTACTCGTAATGTTTAAAGTAGAAAAACATATTAACTTTAAAAATCATTCATTTGAACAAAAATTAGGGAAAAGTGCAGTCCACAAGGGAAAGGGGGATGCAAAAATTATAATTGTTATTTGCGCTATTTTTAATTTTAATTTTATCTTATCACATTACGTATAATATAAAATAATAAATTTATTAATAATCAAAAATTAGGTAGGAAAAGTCGTGGAGCAGTTGTTAGCCGTGGAGCGAGATCACGACTTATCCTGGGTTCGAGTTACAGCGATACGTTAAATATCGTTTGTCCATGAATAAATCTGATGCCTAAATGCAAAAAAAAATATTAAGAAAAATCCAAAGATTTTGTGTTTGGATTAGAGGACAACTTTTCAAAAAATTCTTATGTGCGTATGTTAATTTCGTCGTCATGGTCATGCTGAATATAGAGCAAGTCCTTTTTTTTATCACAATCCGTAGTTTACATAGTGAGCAAGGTTATGACCAATCCAGGATACACCTGGACAACTCTATGACAACGGAGATCAGGTGATGCTTGCAACTAACGACACCAATATGCAAACCGCCTGACTATTAGTGTACCTATGTCGCCTAAGCAGTAAGGAATTATATTTTATTTCCTTTAATTTTGAGAGTATTGTTTCTGAGGAGTGGAAGGATTATCCTTGTTGTATCGTAAGCCTTGTAGATTCTCTCCTTTCGGGACAGTCCTCTGTTTAACTTTTTTGTATGCAAACCGCTTGACTATTAGTGTACCTAGGTCGCCTATGATATAAGGAATTATATATTATTTCCTTTATTCTCGAGGAAACTTTTTGTTTCTGAAGCAATGGTAGGATTATCCTTGTTGCCTTCTAAGCCTTGTCGATTATCTCCTTTCGAGCCAGTCCTCTGTTTAACTTGCTTGTTAAGTTTGTGCCCAGATATCTTATTTTCTCGGTGTCTAGTCACCTACAACACATTCTTCGTCCTGAATTTTTTTGTTTCCTACTAGCGGGTCCTCACTCATCACGTTGCTTTTTATAAAAAAATTATCCTCATCCCAACTTTTTCTAAATTTGGCATAATATTGTTTGTGAGGTGTTTGATGTCCTTCTCGTTCTCCGTTAACAGCAGTATATTATCTGCGAAGGTTAATATTGTTGGTAGTTGCAGTTTATCGTGGCTAAGCTAGAATTGTGGTAAGTTCCTAGTGGATTTTTATAGCACGTTGTGTTACGCTATTGTAAATATTCTTAAAAACAGTGGACAGCCATTGAACTATTTTTCTTTACTTATGCTGTTTTTTGCCCAAACCACAAAATAGCCGCGCTATCTTGTAGGCCTGCGTTAATTACTCTATTTATTAGTGAGGTATTTTCTCTTCCAGTATAGCTATTAGTGCGTTTTGTTTTACTACATTGAATGCTTTTTCCACTGGCAATATTCACATTTTTCTTTTTGCTCTCTAAGATTCCTCTATTAACCTTTTACGGTAAATATATATCGTTGATCTGTTTGATAAGAACGAGGCTTAGTAGTTGGGTAGTCTAATTTCTTAATCGGTTTTTTAAGTATGTACTTCGCATAAATTTTATATCTTCATAAGCATAGCGTAATCCTTTTGCAGACCTTTGCTTGCTTTGGCCATCTTACTTTTGCTATTGGTTTTTGAATTGTTGTGGTCCTTTCCTATTTTTGGAATTTCATTTCTTATCCATGCGCTTCCATTATCTCTTCAATTAATAACATTTTTTCTGGTGCCTTTTGGAGCAGTTCTGCTTTTCTGCTATCTATTTCCGAAGCTGTTCTCCTTTTTAGGCTGTTTATACAATCTATACATTATAAATATTATGTTTCGTGGATTCTCTTTGGTGCCTTTTGGAGCAGTTCTGCTTCTCCTCTTTAGGCTGTTTATACAATCTATACATTGTAAATATTATGTTTTGTGATTTCACTTTGGGTCAGAAGATTAGCTTCTTTCTCTCCAAACTAAATTTCTTCTTCTCATTTCGTCATCGATATGTATGTTTTTCTTTCCGCCACGTCATTTAAACGTTTCTTCACATATTTATAGGTTTTCGTTAATCATTTGCCTGGTACGAATCCTTGTGGGTCTTAAAAAAAATTATTGCTTTTTTCTTTCTTTCTGAATTATTTCTTCTTTTTCTCACATTATCTTTTCTTTCCGTGCCTTTTAAAACATGATTTTGAACTTATTATTGCTCAAAAATATATTTTGGAAACAGGAGTTGCACCTAAAAGAGTCTGCAAGCTTCTAAAAAATTTTATTTTATTGATTAAAAACCTCAAGAGTTGCAATAAAAAATGTAAAATTTTGTTTGAACTAAAAAAAATTAAAAATTGCAATGAAGATCATATTAAGAATTAAAGTAAGATTGCTAACACTATTATTTTAGCCTGAAGGCTTCAGATTTAGTGATTATTTTCCGCGTTCCGGATTTTTTTTATAAAAATCTTAGGATTAGCAAAATGTTAATTATTTAGGTTGCATCATATAAGCGTTATTTTTATGCAATTTTATAATAGTCGACAGAAAAGGAAGAAAGTTTTCTAATCGATCTTCCTTTCCTGACGTATTTTATTTCTTGTCCTTCTTCCTTTCTTATCACCCTCCATTCCTTGTCATTCTTTCACTCTTAACATCCTTTATTTCTTGTCTTTCTTTCTTTCTGCTTTCATGGTTTTCCTTTCTGGTCGTTCTTTCTTCCTTAATCATTTTCTTCCTTAACGTTTCTTAACCCTTTGCGTTGTTTACATTTCTTTTTTCTTCTTCGTTATTATTAATCCTTTCTTGTTGGTCTTTTTTCCATTTTATTTTGCATTTATGTATTTTTCTTCCTTAACGTTCTTTTCCTAGTCATAGTTTCTACCTGGTCATTCTTTCTTGTCTTCTTCCTTTTTTGAATTCTTTATTTCTGGTCCTTCTTTTTTGCTTTACCTTTTCCTTTTTTTCTTTTTTCTTAGCGTTCTTTTTCCCAGTCTTTATTTCTACCTGGTCATTCTTTCTTGTCTTCTACCTTTCTTCAGTTCTTTATTTCTTGTCCTAATTTTTTGCTTTACATTCTCCTTTCTTCCTTCTTTGTCATTCTTTCTTATAGGCTGTAGTACTTCATTGTAAATCTGCCGCAGTCATCGTTGTGCAAATGTTTCAACTGAAATTATTTAAAGTTTCTGGAGATATATCTTTTCTTTGCTTTTTTTAATATATCATCCGTCTATACATATCCCACAAATATTTTTCTCCGGATCAACATCACTGCAAGTTTAAATTTAAGCGATCATTTCACATCATTTCGCACCATAATTTCACACCATGTTTGAAATTGCCACAAAACTGGATTTGAATGTTATTTATTATCAAAACGTAGAAAAATTGCAATTTTTTTTATTGTACAGGGTTTAGATAATATTAGAATAGAGACGGTCTTTACGTCAAATTTGTTATGTATTATGTAAAATAATATTTGGATTATGAAAGTTATGAAAATGCAAAAATTGAAATCTTTATTTCGCAGACATTTTATCTAAAATATTTGATGTGTGTGCAAGAATAAGTTAAATATTTGTATTTTTAGATAAAGTGGTCTGATGTGATGTGATGTTTGTTTAGGAAAACTGATGTTGTGTGGGAAATATATTTTTATGCTTAGTTTTCCGATAAAAATTCCAATGGTGCTTACTGCAAGGTGTCTGTAAAAGTGTCTTTTCTGCGTTCCCAGCAGAGAAGATGGCAGTTTAGTGGCTCCAGCACGAGCCGAAGTAATCACTGTGATATTGTACTCGGGACGGTCGTGCAGTGTATAGCTTGCGGACACCTTTATATCCTTTTGCCACACATATTCCTGTTTATTCGCCCTCGTTCCACCCCCAGTAGGTATCGGAGTATTACTGGCTCAAATATTTATTAAAATAAGCAGCGATCCCGTTTTGGTATTTCGATAAATTTTAGAGGAGCGCAATTTCCATTCGCGTTTTGTTTTATTCATGCAATTGTAAGGATAAATGGCGCGCGCGATATAAAGGGGAAAATTTTTCAGAAATAAATTTCCCAACTGGAAAACATCATCTGCGGTCTTCAATTTAACAAGTATCGTGCCATATCGATCCCGAGCCCCATCCTTGCGCGCAGCGTTTAATTGAAAACACATAAAGAAGGGCATCTTTAAGTTGTCATCGTGATTTGTTTGAAGCATTAAGGAGCTTTTTGCTAGTGCCATAAATATTCTGATTTTCTATTGGGTTTGCGTGGGGGGGGGAGCACTTCTAATTTCATGGTCCGACACCGGCGCGCTCCTTTTAACCCTCGTTCCAATTTTCGAACCCCTGTATCTAATTACAGTATTTCAGATCGCAACAGAAACCTTCCCCGGTTTTTTCGAGCCCCAAAACGTCCGTCTTTTCCACTTTAATTAGGAAATTCATGGCTCCGAGCACGTTATCTGACATTGCGATGTTCCTCCCACCTTTTGTTGCGAGAATATTTTACCCGAATGGCCACACACATTGTACGTATGTTTTTTTTATTTGTTTTTGTAGATGCGCATTTATTACTTTAAAACACACAAATCCCAATTAATTATGGACCTTTTTATCCTAAACTCAAAGGGGAAATTAATTAAGCGATTTTTTAATTTTTTATTTTATCCTCTCGTTTTGTATAAATTATTTTAATGGAATGGCGCATAAATTTTAATGTATTCAAATTTTTTCAAGGTGTCCACAGAGCACGTTTCGATTTTTTATGGATGATAATTGCGCGGTTCCCAAACAAAACGTTCGTCCATTTTAATAAGCCTAAATGTGTCACAGGTAATAAGCCATTTTTTCGTAATTCTTGAGCGCCATAAACTAAACATTCACACCCCATGAATGTAGCCCTAAAAAAGCATAATTCATCTACCCCTATTTCATACGTCACACAATACATTCCTCTGCGGACGGTGGGCAGTCTAATCCCTTCTGACACACAAAAAAATATAAATTGTAGTCTCTCCCATCTACCATCTTCTTATAATACAAAGTATCCAATTTCATTGTTCATCCCATTATTATTTAAATAAAAATAACGTTCATCTCTCGACATGAAAAACATTTTTTCTTCTTGAAACGAAACTCACCCAATTCATCATTTTTATAAAACTCGCTTATGAATTGAAGAACCACAAAATGGTCAAGGGTTGATACAAAGAATTTTTTTTAAGTAATGATTACGCTTTTTAATATATCATTTTTTAAAATGATTACAGTTATATTTAATTTTTAAAAATAGGGGTAGTTTTAAGTTTTTCAAAAAAAAGTTTGCTATTGAGAGCCATTTTACATGAAACTATGCGTTTGCTCAAAAATCATTTTCTTTTGACGTACGCTTTTATTTAATTGCGTTATACATGCATTACAAAAATTTATTTTTGTTAAAAAACTAAAAGAACGTAATATAAATTGTTGAAAAGTTACATTTTAGTTAGGTTAGGTTAGATTTTTGCTTCAAGAAAAGTTTTTACATATACATATCTCGCAAAAGGAATTCCCGATTTCAGATTTCTTTTTAGAACACACGAGTGAACGAATAAAAGAAGGCCTAAGGAAATGGAAACATGTTTGAGTCCATAGTAAGAATGAAAGAAGAACAGGACCTTTTACATGATCATAATTACAGATGACGTAAGTGGAGATGGGCCGGGTACATTGCCAGACAAGACTCAAACAAGAGGACAAACCGAATCGCCAAATGGCACCCAAGAAATACAACACGAAGCTTAGGAAGGCCACAAAAACGATGGACCGACGACATAAAAATAACAGCGGTAAAAAAACTGGATGCAACAAGCTGCAAACAGGAAAACGTGGAAAGATTTGGAGGAGGCCTATGTCCAAAAGTGGACAATAATGGGCTGAGAAAGAAGAAGACAGACGAAGAAAAATTAAGATGGAAGAACTATGTGGAGGAACTTTTCGTTAATGACCGGCCTGAGGTTCCCACGGAAATAGCTGGTGATAGAGAATGACCTACTATTATAAAAAGCAAATTATTCACGCAATAAACTCACAGAAAAACAGAAAACTTATAGGACTAGAACGTATGCTGGATCTATTTAACACCATCTACCTACAATACTGAAAAAATCGCTTCCGACTACTTTCGTGACGATACCAAAAATGTCAAAGCCCTCGCAATACGACGACTACTACATTATTAGTCTGATATCTTCAAAATTTCCAAGGATACAAAAATCTATAGGAAATATGAAGAGCAAAAAGGTGATACCCAATTTGGATTTCGGACTCGGCACGCAAGAAGCAAGACGGACACGGAGGTTATTCTAGAATAGAACAATCCAGGGAAACTTTTTTTCACCATCCTTGGCCTGAGCTTGGAACTCTCGACCCTGTAAGTGAAAAAAAATTGAGGCTTTTGAGATGTATTTATGTAGTCGTATGCTTCCGATCTTATGAACCCTACGAGTTACAAATGAAAACGGACTCAAACGAATGAAAAAGTTAAAGGAATTGATAACCACCTATAAAGAGAGAAAAACAAGATACATAGGCCATATCATGAGAGGTGATAGGTGCGAACTGCTGAGACTGATAATTGAAGGAAAGATTTAAGGAAAAACATCTGTTGGAAGACCCTTGGTTGAAAAACATTAGAAGAAGCTTTGGGTGCTTTCGAGCTACTGCATCCAGAACAATGTTACGTGGATATTCTTCGTGAGAAGAGGGCGTCCTAAGAAGAAGAACCGAAGTACGAGCTTGCGCGCGTTATTAAGTGAAAATTTGCAAATCTAATCAAAATGTCTACAATTCCAAGCATTCTTCTTCTTTGGATGCCTTCTCCATTACTAAAGGTTGGCAACAATCATGGCAAATTCGCTACGGTCCTACGAGTGGGAGTCCATGTCTGTCCAGTCCCTAATGTTCTTTAGCCAGGAGCATTTCCCTTCGCCCTGGACCACGTCGACCCTCAATCTTACCTTCCATTATTAGTTTTAGAAGGTTATATTTCGTACTTCTGAGGATAGGCTGTCTTTTCAAGCATTAAGCAACTTTAAATAATATAATATTTTAATACAGTTGTTTGGAATCTATATTTTTGTATTACAAGGAAGAAAAATGTTGTTCATTTAATCCATAGGGGTTGAAGGAAAAAAAAGCGCGTTTTGCGGTGATTTCGGTTATCGAAGTAATAAATTTGCATAGTTAAATATTTTATCGGGTCGCGTTGCCGCAGAAAACAAGAATATAAATAAGTCTACTTATATTTATAGTGTAGTAACTCAAAGCATAGTAAATCTGTCAGAAGGAGGGAGCCATTAATCAACAATGTTTCTGTGTGATGCGCGCACTCGCACACAACATAAAAGTTGTTTGTTCTAAAACGCGTATTATTACATTGTTTTCTAAGAAATAATAAGGAAACAATTATATTTATGGCTTTACTGTGCATCTCGCGAAATGAAGTAAAAATATGTTACTGGGAATAAAGTAACAAAGTTGCAAGGCATAAAAGGTTCCGCATCTATTTACATTTTGATTTTTTGTTGATGGAAATGTTTATTGACAAACCGTAACCCGTCAAATAATTAAATTTTATGTCCGTAAAGAGAGCATGCACATTCCCTTAATATATTTTATATTTTATTTGGCACAATAAATTCTTATTTTCATATTCCCAACTCGCAGAGCTCTCAGATTACCCCTACAGCTATAGGGAGTCACAAATTACGATTTCCCCTGTCAAACGCAGACTTGCCACCCGAAAAAAATGAGTCCTTCATCTTTTGTCACGGTTCCTTATTTTTAGTAGGTATACTCGATTGCTTTCAAGATCAATAATACGTTTTCATGTCTCGGCCCAAATTGTGACTCCCAATATATATAAAGACCTGCGCACGTAAATAAAAATCGAACACTTTCAGAATTATTATTTCACACATACTACAATCAAAGAAGTCATAAAATATTTACTTCAATAAAATAATATTCTACTAAATTAATATTTTTAATTGATTTAACCCTATGACTGCTAAGGGCGTATTTACGCCATGTGTATATTTTTAAAAGTATGAGAGAGCGTATTTTACACTATAACTATTAAGTAACTTGAATATAATTAACATAAAAGTTGTTTGAATAAAATTGGTCTAATAGCTTTAAGAAGGTGCAATGACGAGCGAAACGTTAGCAACATTTAATAATCCGAAATAAAGACTTTTTATTTTATTTTGTCTGACACCTTAAATGGTAATAAGGACAAACAAATAAATAAATAATTAATATGTACTTGAAAAAAATATGTTGGAAGACAAATATTGTAGCCGCACAATTTTAGGATTTCAGCTGCAAATTTGTAATTCTTTGAACAATTTTATGTCAATCCTTATGGCCACTTTTCAAGCTTTCCTTTTTTAATTTATCCTTTTCTACAACTTCTAAAAGAGTTTGTAATTCATTTTTGTTGTTGTTTATGTTTGTAAAAAAATAGGTAATAAAAGTGTGTCCAAAGTAAATGTAACTTGGACATATCTACGTACTTTAAATCACATAAGTCACTCTTAAATTTAATTTTTAAAAGAAATAAATATATAGTTGGTAGTATTATTTAATATAACCTCACAATTATTCAAAAAATGTGTGGTATTAAGCAGTTATTTTATGCCCTTGAAACATTGTATGAAGGCAGAAGGTACAGCTGCAGGCTAGTTTATCGTCACATCGCAGGCAATGGCAGAAGTAAGAAGGGAATAACCTTTGTCAAAAGATGATATAAAAAGAAAGAACAATCTTGATACATTTGACAAAATGCAACTAAATTGGCCCTATTTCAATTATTTTTAAATTTTTCCACTAAAAAGTTATATTTTATGTAATAATAAGAGTAAACCTCCAGTTTTCCTGGACCAAATTTTACCAAAATCTGATAAAATCCTAATTTTGTCAAACAATTTAAAAATAAAATTTTTTGTGGATATATCTTCAATGGTTTTTCAGAAAGTTTGCCTTTAAAAAGTGGTACATAGACGCACACATTTTTTTTTTAATTTTTGGTCAATTCTTGTTCAGGGGACCCTAAAAGATGTATTTTCACCAAACAGTGGCGGATTTCCGCATAAACGTAAGAGATGAGCGCCTGTGGCCTCAGAGTCCAAAACCATTGCATTCTTAAAATATAAGTGATAATGGTTGATATTGCAACTTTTGTTAAAATTTTATTGATTTTGGTTAATATTAAGATAATTTTTGTCAAATTTTAATGATTTTTTATCAAAATTGGATGATTTTATTCAAGTTTTAATTTTTTTGTGAAATTTAGATGATATTGATTAAAATTGCATTAATTTTGGATAATTTCAAGAGATTTTTGTTTAAATTTAGATAATTTTGGTTTAAATTGTTATGATTTTCATCAATTTTCATAAAAATTTTATTAATTTTAGTTAATTTAGGTCGATTTTGGATAATATTCATATGGGATTAAGCAATTTTTGTTAAAATTTTAATAATTTTGGTTTAAACTGCAATGATTTTGGTAATATTTTATAAATTATCTATTGTTTTACTCAAGTTTGGGACATTTTTGCTAAAATTGATTGCAACTTTTGTTGAAATTTTAATGATTTTGGTTAATATTAAGATAATTTTTGTGTAATTTTAATGATTTTTTATCAAAATGATTGATGATTTTATGCAAGTTTAATTTTTTTTTTGAAATTTATATAATTTTAATTAAAATTGCAATAATTTTAGATAAATTCAAGGGATTTTTGTTTAAATTCAGGTAATTTAGGTTTAAATTGCCATAATTTTGATCAATTTTCATAAAAAATTTGATAATTTTTGTTAATTTAGGTCGATTTTGAATAAAATTAATATGAGATTAAGCAATTTTTCTTAAAATTTTGATAATTTTGGTTTAAACTGCAATGATTTTGGTAATATTTTCTATTGTTTTGCTTTAGTTAGGGACATTTTTTCTAAAATTGACAAGAATTTTGTTACATTTGCGTGCTTTTCGTCAAAATTTCAATAATTCCTTTTATTTAATATAAATTTAGGTGTTTTTTAATAAAATCTTGGATGGTTTCAATTAAAATTTATTTTTCTGTTTAAACATAGGAAATTTCTATCAAAATTTAGAAGATTTTGATTAAAATTTCAAAGATTTTAGTTAAATTTAAGAGGATCTCGTAAATTTTTTGATTTTAGTCCAAATTGTGGTAATTTTGATTAATCTTTATGAAAATAAAAATAATTTTGGCCATATTGGTCAAAAAGTAAAGGATTTTGATTTGAAATATAACAATTTGATCAAAATTTTGATGTTTTTTGCGCAAATTATGGTTACGTTCTTTAAAATCTGCATGTATTTGGTCAAATTTAGACGATTTTAATCAAAATTTTTAATGATTGTTTAAAAATACTAAAATATTAGGCGAATTAATTTAATTTTTTTTTCAAAATGTGAATAATTTTGATATAAACTACGTGGTTCTGGTCGAATTAAAACAATTTTTATCGTAATTCTGATGATTTTAATGTATTATTGTTATTTTCATTATTAGCAATTAATTAATGCTACAATTTACATTTAAAACATTTTTGAAAAAAAAAATAGGTTCCGCCTGGGGCCTCTCAAGTGGTAAAACCGAAACTGCCACAAAAATCTTAATTTTTTCACCCAGACTCATATACGTACCACATAAACAAAACTTTGGCACCCTTTAGACCTTCCTGTGCCGAATTTTTTTTGGGTGCTCATTTCGGCGTCGTGGTGCCTTCAATGTTAAAAATACAAACGACGATATCATAAACATTACAAAAAAAAATTAAAAAAAATTTAAAAAAAATATCTATTAAAAAATCTTATGTCCCCCGTCACTCCGCAACAATATACAGGGAGCAAAAAAAAACTATTGAAATTTTCGTGTTTTTGGGATAAGGCGAAACGGCCGATTCTTATTCCTATAAGAAGTCTGAAAATGGTCAAAATAAATTTTTTCGTGCACACATTTTGAATGCTTTTATTCGTAGCTCCATGCGTCGAAATTAAAATTTTGTACCGCGATGCTCTATCTCGAGAATGGTGCTACCTAGCGGAAAATAGAAAACGGGAATTGATCATGCTCGAAAAGTTTAAAAAAAATTATTTTCGTTTTCAAGAAGTATTTGTAGAGGTGCACGCCGATTTTTTTCCCCACTCAGTTTTAATTCTAAGGAGCTGGGGTTTTAGTACCGCATTACCAATGGATGGGAACCCAATAGTTAAGTTTACTTTTCAAAAAATTCGCTTTCAATCTCTCATTATGAATTTTTAAATTTCATATATTTTTCTTTACCCGAAAATTTAATTTCATATTTTTCTTAAATTTTCGGGTACACGCCACCCCTTTGCATTTTTTGAATATTTTTGGTCAAAATTCGAGGAGTACGAGCAAATTTTATTGATATATGCCGCCACACTCTCAAGAAGCTTCTATTTTCAACCCCAGAATTTATTATTTTTGCACAAAAAAAATGCAGTGCTTTTTACTTCATTTTTAAACTGTAATCGGAATTTTTCACTAATTTTTTTTTCGCAACCAAACGATGCGCCGTTTTATTCTCTTTTTTTACATGTCTTTGCATTTTTTCTCTGATCGTTATTTCATTTGCTAAAAATTATAAAAGTGAATAAAAATCGGCACTCCTAAAGTTTTGTGGAAAAATAAAATTTAGTGGTGAATATCCACTAAATTTTATTTTTCTCGCACACGTCGTCTCATCTAACTCCTATATACTGCACTCATTTAGCAAAAATCATTAAAGGACCTCCGGTCGGGGTGAAACAATTAGGATTAATCCTTTACCACAATTAAAAATTTTTCACCTAATTAATAGTTTTGATGGAATTTTTTTTAAATATAACCTATTTAGATTGTGTAAAAATAAAATTTAATTTATTACCCCCGTTTAATGTTTTTATCCCTTACAAATTTTTTTTTGAATAAATAATTAACCCCAAATGACTAAAAATTAAAAATGTTTGATATATTTATCTCTTTAAAATTTTCATACCCTAATTAAATATTTTGAGGGAAAGTTTTGTAAAACAACAAATTTGGGGTGTGTACTAAAAAATAAAAAAAATATATTTAATGTTTTTATCGCCTATTTTTTTTTTAAATTCATCAGGTTAGGTTAGGGTGAGTAATCGAATTAATATAATTTATCACAATTTTTTACTAGTCAAGCATCCGTTTTTTCATTAAATAAAACAAATCAATAAATTGCTAAATAATTATAACAATCTAATTATGATAAGTCGTAAAAAAATATATCCTTTACAAAAATATCTTTGTATGTAACGAAAACTGGTTCTACCAGAGAAAGAAAACAAAATTATGTAAAAACTTGCAATCCTTATTTAGAAGTATCTTACCAGAAGAAAAAATCAGACCCACTTACTACTAAATACACCACAACCTACACTCCACTGCGTCAGAAATAATTTAAAATTGCAGTCAGTATAAGTAATTAAATTTTTACCAGAGATGATGTGTAAAAAGCACAAACAGTCGTCTAGCACCTTGGCAAATTTTTGCAAAACTTTTTTAGAGAATTCCTACCAAAAAGAGTAATTTAGATCCAACAATATAACCCACCAAATAGAAAAATTTTCAATATCCATAAATCTCATACCCAAAAAAGCCCCTGGTATAAGCCAATAACAGTCAATGTTCTATTAGAACTATCTTATAATATCACATTCCATTTAATACCATACTCAGACTGGAACACTATCCTTTTCAAAGGAATGTCGCTCAAATCATTCTTATTCAAAAGACAAAAAAAACATCTAAAACATCATCGTACAGGCAAAAATGTCTATCAGCTATTATTTTTAAAGTGTTGAAACTCTTTCTGACTGACTAGTGTTAAACTCATATGACATATTAGACCAGCAATATGGCTTTCAAACCCAGCACAATTGAACAAGTTTATTATGTTTCGCCAAAAAAATTAGAAAGAACCTGGAAGGCCAGGCTTAATGTTTTTTTTTCTGATTTTCGACAAAATTTGTACCGATGGATCTATATTAGAGACGTAGAATGTAATCTTGTGTACCACAAGGCTTTGTAGTTTCTATATACGCCAGAAAAAGGAAAAGAAGGACCCCATTCTCACAAATATTAAGAAATTGCAGCAAATTTTAAACCCCCACTTTACCAAGGCCCAATTCAAATCTAAGTTTGGTGGTACCAATGATAAATTTAATTTTTTTTGTGGTGATCTTCACCAATTTATAAGAAACCAGCGAGGAAAAATCTTGTCTACAAAAAAGTGTTACAGACACACACACAATTTTAGTCAATCCTTGTTCAAGGAACACTAAAAGATGTATTTCCACTAAAATTACATTTTTTATGATAAAGTATTGTTTATCCTAATCTCACGATAAAATAAAAAGCTTAAAATGCACGAAAATTTGGTTAAAAGCAAATTTTTGCTTATAAGCAAATTTTTGCTTAAAAATCACATTTTGAGTATGTGCATCGGTTTCACTGAATTTAAACCGAAACTCAACAAGATATTATAAATGGTGTGTTCAAAATATCATTTCTGATTTAAAAATAATATCCCCGAGCTATTTTTATATAAACGCGTGAGCTTTAATTTAAAGGCCTTTAAACTAACACTCGATTTCTTTTTCTTCAGTTCAAGTTTACGTCCGAAATAAAAAAAAACTCCAATTAAAAATTAGGTCTAAAACAACAAATCAATTCTACGCAAATTTAGCACAAAATTATTTTATTTTAAAACGCATTTTTCTACTTTATTAGTTTAATAATCGTTGTTACATAATGAGCTTAATTGTACAATTGTGGAGTTAAAAATATAACAACAATTATTATGTGCTTTTATTTTTATGGTACGTGTAAAACATCTGATTATCTTCTGGTAATATTTTTAATGTTTGCTGCATAGCCTGTGGACATGTGTAATAAATAAATTGTTGTGAATGGGGTTAAAAATAGTGCGCGCTTGGGGTGTTGAAGAGCTTTTAAGCATGCGAGCATTTTTGTTCGTAATTTAATCGAAATATAAATTTGATCTTGAAATTATTTTTTCGGCGTCAAAATCGAAATCAATTGCGTTAATGAAAATGTCAGATTTGCGAAAAAAAATTAAAACAAAAATACTAGCGAGAAAAAAAGCGCTCTTGGTGGGGTTTAGTAATAAAAGACGTCACAAACAGGATACGCCTTTCCTGCTGCAATGGGCGGGAAATATATAAAATTTACGATGTGCTATTTAACTGCTATCTGGCGGCAGAGTAACGAAGCGTGCAGAGGCCATTACGGCGCTGCTATTGGCTGAATAAGTCCCCTGACGCACGTCCGACGTTGTCCTCGTCGCTATAACGCCGCAACCGAAAGTGAGGTCGGTGCGGCAGAACGTCGTAACTCGAAAAGCGCTCGATCGAATTCACGTATTGCCGCGCGCTCAAGCACAGACAAGCGCGCGGCAACCGCACCGCTCAAACAAATGCCAAACAACAACGCCGCGTGGCCAGCTCGTAGCCGTACGAGCTTCAACACTATTACACACTGCATTTCGCGGCGTATTCAAGATCTCATAACCATTTCGAATTTAAAAGTGCCATGCTTTAAACAACCATACGCTAAAGTACAAAAAATATTTAATTTTGAACATTATCTTTAAATTTTAAGAAATTAGTGGACAAAAATATTTTTGGGTGTGGTTTAAATGTAAAAAGTAAAATCAATAAAAGTAATTTGAAATAATAATAAGACCGGTGCTACCATCTATTCAGGCGACCTGAAACTATCCATTTGCCTCATTGGGGCACGCAAAAACCGCAGGGGTTGAATCCAAACCCCCATCAAAAGCGGCGTTATGCCCGTCTCTATTGCTTCACATCAACCCAGACACATTTCTTCACATATTTTCATCTTATTGTTATTATTACGCCAATTTTGAAACTTTTTAGCATCCATTTCTACCAAAATTTACCATCTCACTTAACGCCGTGATTTTTTCCCATTGGTTATTTTATTGGTCTAACAAAAAGAAATTGATTTATACATGATTATAGTTGGGTGTTTTAGACAAGAGATGTCGTAAAATCAATTGAATGTCAGGGGTAGGTAGTTGCAATAAAAGGGTCGTTAAAAAAGACTTTTACTGCATTTAAAACTGTAAAAGTGCGTCCGAATGACCGAATAAAATACGGCCTTCTCTAGGCACGTGCCTATATCATCAGCTGTACGTTTATGAGATGATAGTAATAATAAAGGCCAGATTAAAGTGATCGTTAAAATAACTTTTAAAGCCGTATAAACGCCAGATTTTATACTTGTTTTGTGTTTTATGGTTTAATTCATTGATAATATACCTGCGTTTTTTTTTGTTAAGTTGGCGTTGATTTTATTGTCTTCTGATGATTTATTTAGCAAAAATGAGTGCCTATTTATGCCACCTACTGGTCAGGCGCCGCACTGATTGCTTTAAGCAGTGCACGTAATCGCCGATAGATGCGACACGTACAACTAAAAAAAGGCATCTACATCAATTTACAGTTTTCCTTTAATTTTTAAAGCTACCTGCAACAAATTTGTTCTCGCATCAAATCCATGATTTGTATTTTTATAGCCAGCGTTAATAATTTTATAGCTCGCCGATTTAATAACTTAATTCCACACATAAAACTTGCTTTACTGGTTTTGACACAACACATTCACCAAATGAAACAAGTATTAACGGGATCCCGCGCGCGCGCGCCAAATTTAAAATTTATTTGAATTTTATTTGATTTATATTTTTCGTTTCGAATTATATATGGGCGCACAGATGTCGAACGTGACTGCAGCATCAACACGGAACAAATTTAGACTGACTAAAAATAACGAGAAATATTTGGACAACTTTCGGATTTATTGAATGGGTTGTAATCCTTTTGAGCGCTTTCCTTTTATTTTATTGCCCTTTTTTTACTATGCGACTTTCTAAAAATCACCCTTTATAACTCCCCCGTACATATGGTGCTGTAAAATCACCTTTTTTTTTCCAAGTTTTATTGACGTTTTGGAATTTATGGTGACAACAGTCGTAAAATTTATTTGCTCCTCAAACGTTTTTTTTAAATAAAGTTTCGTTTTAATTTGTTGCATAAATGCGGCTCTGTTGCATTACAAAAAGGAATGTGTTAACGATTATTCTTCACTTGAGTGATTTAACGATCGGATCGGGTTTAAATTTTTTACCAAAACGCCATCGGAATCATTTAAATTACAAGCATCTGGGACATAAAACAAGCTCATTATAATGACCCAACGCGTTCTAATTATAAGTGAGGAAATATGCCTTTATGAGGGAGACCTCATTAACATTCTTTAGCATATGACGGAAGTTTTTTTTAGTTCCTATACAAAAGCTTCATCTTTGAGGTGGAATATAGGCAACCAAGTAACCATATTAAAACAAAGTTGCTTGAGCTTTTATTTTTACATAAAAAATAATATTCTTTTTACTGAATAATTTATTATTTAATAGGGTTACTAATAATGCATGTTAAATTTTATTGGAACGTGGTATCCCCAAAGTGACTAAAATATCTGCTAGGGATTTACCTGTTTTTATAAAAAATTCATGATTTTTACAAACCAAAATTTTTTTAAAATGATTACAACTTTTTAGTTTTTCTTTATTTTAAAGTTTGGACAATGAAATTATGATCGGAAGATATCGTTTCAATGTCCACCACGGCTTTGTGTACACTCGCTCCAATTTTTGATCAACTTATCCAACATTTGCGGCTGTATAACATCGATAGCTTGACGAATGTTCTTCCAAATGATGCAAAGTCTGTGTATTATTGGCATATACTTGTGTTTTTGAGTAGCCTAAAAAATAATAATACGGGGGTACCAAATCACAACATTTCGGTGGCCTATTCACAAATTCTCGTTGTGAGATGATTCAATCTCCAAATTTCAGCAAATCAAGCGTAGAATTAGCTGTATGACACCTAGCGCAGTCTTGTTGGAACCGGATCTTTTTAATATCGAAGTTCAAGCCATAGCACTTCGCATAATATCTCTCTATAGGCGATTCAAGCTAAGGAATACGTTACCTAGCGGGAAAATTCGAACTGTCCTAAATAGGGTGGTTCATGCCCATGCTATATGCAATTTATGATAACTAGCGGTCATCTAAACCACCGCATTACTATCTAGAGCGTAACTCCGACCATGATTATGATCATAATTAATTTGAATCGCTTATAGCGGTCATCAATAACGGTTGGGGCTGTTCCTTCCTCATTTCGGAATAAATAAGGTCCGATGACGCCGCCATGCTATAGACCGCGCTTACGCGCTACACAGTAAGTTTTTCGGGATGCATCGATATGTAACACTTGTGTGCACCAATAATGGCAATTTTGTTTTATTTACAAAACCCTTTATCCAAAAACGCACCTACTCTAAGAAGATGATTTTTTAGCCAAAATCAGGATCACCTTCCAGGTGCCCAAGGGCCTAATCAGCAAACTCCGATGCTATCTTGATCCTATGGTCGTTTGGCTTCAGTTCTTGAGTCAGTATTACTTTTTAAGGATGTAGGCCTAATTCCTTTCTAAAAATTTTCCAAGTTGACGTCTGAGGAATTGTTTGTTGCGATTGTCGTGAAATCAACAAATTTAGCTCATGGCAACACTGTCCGCTACAGCTTTGATATTTTCTTCACTTCTCATTTTGTTGTCTAGTTGGTGGCCCATTACTGTGTAAAGTGAATTCACGCTCTAACTTTTCCAAGGCGACCCAATTCTCTAGCGAACAAACTTTGAATATCCACAACTCAGCTCGAACTTTGGTAATATTTTTTGATAATTTCCAAATGGTCAGGAAGCGCCAAACACTGCATGATGAAACTGCAAACTATACTGAATATTTTAACACCTGGAAGTAAGAAAAAATTATAATGGTACAAACCGAAAAATCTCCATTAAAAAAACCATTACCCCTATAGAAAGACCCAATAGATGAGTTTTAAAACGCATGTCTACGCTTTTCGATGCTTAACTTTTACATTCTCTTCTTATTTTTTTGGTGTTTTCTTAAAATGCTTTAGCTCTTTGCTTTGGCTATACCCATCATCCATGACTTGGTTTTTCTATTTTTCTGTGGTTTGGTGGTATCCATTGCATAACTTTCTTCGGTAGTGTTATCCATTGTGCATGTCAGTACCATATTAGTTGTTTTGTTTCGATATTATATGTTAGTAAGCAATTCACTACTATTCGTTTAAGTATGTCTTCATTTTGGACTTTCGTCTTTTCTGGATACTACTAAGGTTTTTCTAAATGCTTTTATTTCAGTAACTTCTAATTTTCTTCTATTACTTTCAGTGGTTCTCTTTGTTTCCGCACCACAAATTAAACTTCTTTCTCCATGTTTCCGCGCCATAAATTAAACTTCTTTATTCCGTAGATGTTGAGTTTTCGTTTCTTTCTAATTTTATGGATCTAAAGCCCTTTAATGAGGCAGGTAAATGTTTTTTTGGAGAGTGTTATTCGTTTTTTAATCTCTGTGTCACCTTTTCCTGATGTATCGAAGTTAATTCCTAAGCATGTGTACTCACCGAAGGATGCATTTTCCGTTGTGTCTAAAATTAGGTTGGCTAATTTTACTGGTACTTTGTTTTCTGTGTGTTAAGTTCTAAAACTCCAATTATTGTATTCCTCCTGCAGCTTTCGCACCATATATTCTAAATCTCTTCGTTTAATTTTTTTATCCATTCCTTGCTTCCATATTTTTGCCCCCTCTTCCCACCTTCCTGTAGTCTTGAATCTTTATCTGCCTCGTAGGGTTTACCAATTTTACGGTGCGATTGGAATCTTTTGGTTTCTATGAAGTTTTAGGATTGTATTCTCTCAAAATTAATCAAGAATTTATTTTTGTATGGTTCTTCAATCTTTACCCCTACATTTCTCTTCTTTCCATCACTTTATTATCCTCTTTCGTTTTTAGATAATCTTGTACATCTGCTCTCCTTCTTCCTTATCTTATCTTTTAAATTTTTTATGATGTTCTCAACGCTTTCTCTTTCTTCAATATGTATTCTTTCTGGTGGCCTTCTGCATGTGACTTTCATAAACTTAATAGTTAATTTGCAAAAATTGAAAAACCCAACCAATAAATTACCACTTCCAGCCGTTGGATTTCAGCAAAAAGTCTGTGGCACCTCCCAATTTTTATTATCCCCAAAATTATTTCACGAAATCACTTTGTGAATAACTGTCTTAGAAAACTATATCCCACGCCTTAATTTTTCGTCACAATTAAAATTTTTTTTAAGACAATTTTACAGCAAGGGGAGCGGTCTTATTAAGTCATTAAGAAAAAATTAAAAAATCATTTCAAAGTACCCATTTTATTTATTTAAACGTCCAATTTTTCCAATTACAAAACTTATAAATACATATTCTCTAGCTGCTAACATATTATTAAGATTCCTTCACGGGATCATAATGTTAGGTTTTTTACTTAAATTTCGGTCGTGCTTGACGCACGCCTGAAAATTTACGACGAAAGATAATGAAGTTTCTTTTTTTTTTTTTTTTTTTCACTTCTTCCTACAGCAGCTTGCGATGGCTGGGAAGGTAGACGGATTAATCACGACCTGTCGTAACGGCCATTTTGAATAATTGAAGTGTCATTCTTTTCCTTTTTTTTTCTTCTCGTTCTTTATGTTATGAATATTTTAATTTTTAATCGCTTGTTTACCCATTAAAAAAAATTGAAAGGGTAAGGCCGACTCGTAACTAAAATTGGACTAATTTTAATTTTCTCATGTTGTAAATTAAGCTTTTTACAATGTTTTAATTAATATTATAAATAAACTTAAATTTATGATTTGGGCCAAACCCAAAAAATGCTTGGTAAAATGTTTTTACAAATGGGAATTTAAGCTAAATCCGGCACATAATTAAAGCATATTTTAGTTGCTCTTATATATTTTTTGTTTTTAATTATATAGCGACTAGTTTCGACTTTATAAAGTCATCCTCAGGCCAAATTTTCTAAAAGTGTTGAATATAATTAACCTTAATTTATTTTTTTAGTTTATTCCTTGTTATCAAACTTACAGTCGCCACGTAATAAAAAACCAAAAACTATAAGGTAGTACAGAAATCATTTAACTGTTCTTCAGGCTGAACACAATCAATAAGTTTTAGTTGTTGATATTGTTTTCTTGATTTATTTAATTGCAGGTGATAAATAAATAAATTTAGTATGCTCTAATGCAAAAAATATAGTATAATTCATTCATTAAAATTGAAAGTTCAACAAAAACTTCAATTTTTATTACTTATCAATGGAAAACGAAATAAAATTTAATCAGAATTATTTATATTTTCTCAACAAGTTATCACTGATACATACCCCACGTGTTTCCCATAAACATTAAAACAAATACACAAAATTACAAAAACAAGTTATTAATCGAAAATTTTAACTTTTTAATTAAATTTAATCTTAAAACAGAAAACGATTTTTCGAAATTTACGACCGACATAATTTATATTTACGCTTTACATTTTAATTTGAATTTAAATTACATCCATGAATAAATTTATTACATATTGCGCATGTAATCGGCGAATAAAATCGAAGCATTATTGGAAAATCAATTAACAGAAAATTATATTAATGCAACAAAATACACACCAAGTTGGGACACAAATAAATTTGGTACACAAATTAATAAATTTTAAAAACACATAGTAATTAAAAATTATTCCGGTTGTGATTTTAATTGCAAAAATTTAAATACTTTCCGTTAATTATAAGCTTTACTAATACTAAATTAATTAAACATATTTTAGAATTATGTAGAATGGGACATTTCCTTCTTATAAATGTGTCACTAATAGGCTTTAGTTGTACTTGGTTATAATTAAAGTCTAAAATTAGAGTTTTGGTGTAATTTATCTTAATCTTAATTGGATATTTTAATCCAATTTACAGTTCACTTAAAAGGAATATTTTTTAGTTGTAATAAATATTTATGGCTTTGCTGTTTTAAAAAAGTACATAAACCACTAAGAAGAACGAGATATTGATATTTTTAGAACAAGTGCTTCATTAACTTTTAAATCGGGCATGAATAAGGATTTAAAAACAATTCAACATGTTAATCTTAAAATAAACAACGGAATAACATATGATAATAAATGGATTTCAAACTTTGGCTAAAATTTTTGGATTCTTAATATATAGCTAGTTCGTCTGTCGCGGTTAAAATTTCCCGAAAAATGGAAAATTGTACACGTTAGCTAAAATGGGTGTACAAATTATTCGATACCGGAAATCCTTTAGGATTAAGTGTTATCAAAAATCTAAAAAAAAGACATTAAGCAACCAACTTTACTTCATGACGTTGATTTTTCAACGGGAATCTTGCTAATTTTTATTACCACTATAGACTAGAAAGTAAAGACGGAAATTACATAAAAAAGATTGACATACGGTATGCTGCATTTGCGAAACCAAAAAATGAGAAAGCAAGCAACGATTATCGAGGACAACCTATTAACCTCTTGGTATATAGTGGAAAATGTAAGAATGAAAAATCAACTACTGGCCTAAGAATGTTCCTGCATAAACGTTTCTTACAAAATTTGGGCGACATTGACTGTACTAATAAAGAAAAGTTGAGAGTAGTAATAAAATTTAAAGAAAAACATACGCAAAGCATAAAAAATAAATCAAAAACCGATAAACTTAATATGGAATCAATGGAAGATAAAGTGTAGAATTTAGACTTTCGCGACTGAGGTCGATGTAAGTTTTTTTACTTTCGGGTTTAAGTCGCGTATTTTTATTGGTTGTTGCCAACGTTTCGCTCGCCATTGCAGGGAGCATTCTCAAG
>JARJDX010037416.1:0-13802 GCA_030264735.1 Gymnusa sp. GC000175
ATTAGCAGCAGTTTTATTTAAGATTCCAATGGCAATTGCTAAAACATCATGTTTATTATCACTTGTTTGCACTTGAAGTTAACAACCGATAATGCCAATGAAAATTGCAGCTTGGCCTTACCAATCGGCACAGTGTGAACAACGTAAACCATATCCGCTTCACCTGACATTCGTGTACTATATCAAGGCGTTTGCTACCATTGAAACTTGGGCAGTATTGCACGCTTTCGAAAAGGCAAGAATCGACTCAGAATACTCAATTATCGACCATATGTACTTGCTCTACTTGCTACCCTTTAGGCTAAACTTCAAGGAGATTTAATTACTAAAGAATCTTCAATAAAAGTGGGACCGATTGGGAGATATAATATATCGCCTAAACTTTTGCGATGCGATACGACCCGGGTTCAAATACCGGCAGGACGAATGTATTTTTCAAAATATATTTTTAATCAATTTGTTTACAAGTTACTTGCGCAAATTCAATTTTTATCTTTATAACCAAAGAAGCGTCATAATAATGATACATTATATTACATTCATATACGAGCGACAACAATATGTTCTGATATTAGACATTTGTGTGGTTAAAGTTGCATATGTAGTAGAATAAATTTAAGGTAATGCATTCGCTCTGCAAAACAAGAATCTCTGTCCTGCAAAGATTCGGGTTCGAATCCCGGCATTTAAAAAAAATATTAATAATCAGTAAATGGTGGAACGGAGAACTCAGTCTTAGAAAAGCTTCTGTGAAAGCATAACAAGCGTTGCCTCAGCAGCTTGCATCCAAAAGGTTCTTGCAAAAGACCACACAAATGCGATAGGTCTCATTAGAAAATCAAATGGAGACTACACCGAAGACCTCATGGAAAGCCTCAGAGTTTTGTTACAGACTCATTTTCCTGGATCTAACCCTATAACGCAGTCGGGCAACCAAGAGACTCAAAACTCGACAGGAGACGTAAGATACCGCTTTACCAGAGAGAGTCGCACGATTGCAGTCCGACTATTCAGCCCAAACAAAATTGCCTGAAAAGTTTTAAGGCCTTCAAATCACCAGGTCACGACGAGATATTTCCGGCGTTACTACAGAGGGAATTGAATATATTACCCCCTTTCTAATGGATATATACAAGGGTGGCTATTCACTGGGATATATTCCCCGGTCCTGGAGGAAAGTTAGGGTGGTTTTCATTCCAAAAGCAGGCAAACGGTCTCCTGAAGAAGGAAAATCCTACGCCCCATTAGCCCCACCTCCTTCTTCCTTAAAGCAATGAAGAAAATTATTGATAATTAAATTAGAAACAAAATTCTAAGTGGAGATCCATTTCATAAAAACAATTTGCTTATCAATCTCGGAAATCTACTGTAGACGCCTTGCATCATCTGGTCACAGATGTGGAAAAGGCGATTGTAGATAAAGCAGTGGCGATCGGACTGTTCGTAGGCATAGAGGGTCTTTAGATAACACCCCATTCACTACGACGAGACGCTGCAGAAAAAGGCATAGAGGAATCTACTATTAAGTGGGTAGAATCTATGCTTCGGTCGCGGGAAATTACCTCCGTTTTAGGAAACGCTACAGCCACTGTGACAGCAGCAAGAGGCTGCCCCCAAGAAGGTAATTTCTTGCCCCTTTTGTGGTCCATTGTGGTGGATGGCCTTCTTAAAGAGCTAAATAGAAAGGGCTTTAATGCGCAAGGGTACGCGGATGACATCGCTGTCCTGATTAGAGACAAGCACGATGGCATAATGTCAAGCCTGGTGCAAAGTGCCCTAAATGTAATCAAACTCTGGTGCGTAAGGGAAGAACTAAATGTAAATCCTTACAAAACCATCTTAGTTCCGTTCACAAGAAGAAGGAAACTCAAAATAGAAGCTCCACAATAAAACGGTGTAACTATATCCAAGGAAGTCAAGTATCTAGGCGTAGTCATAGATGCAAAACTGAACTGGACACCACATGTTAACAAAATTCTTGCGAGAGCGACGGCAACCACCTGGCCGTGCCTTCAGCTACTTGGTAAGACTTGGGGTGTACAAGTGAAAATAGCCTACTGGCTGTTTACAATGGTAATCAGACCCATTATCACATACGCGTCAGTCGTATGGTGGATGAAAACAAAAGAAGTGACTACGCAAAACAAGCTGAAAAAGTTTAGCGGTTAGCATGTCTCGGCATAACAGGGGCTATGTGCACCACGCCGACCACAGCAAGGAAGACAGTGATGAACATACTTCCGCTTCACCTTCAAGTACGTAAAGAGGGGCTACTTACTGCCCTAAGACTAATCCAGACAGGAAAGCATTATACAGCTTACACGTATGGACATATGACTATTTTGCAAGAAATAAAAGCAGAATTTTTAAAAAAACCTACGGATCTCATGCCAAAAATATTCGACTTTGAAACCCCTTTTAAGGTGGTTATTGAAAGCCACGAAAAAGTAAAAATCGGATGGATAGCTGGCAGCAAACTGATGAAGGTAGAGAAATAGGGGTATTAGGACCAAAATATAAGTCATCCTATGCCCTTGGCAACACCCCAACGATCATGCAAACAAAAATGTTTGCAATCGATTTATGCTTAGAGAGTGTCTAAAGTGTAGAAAGCTCAAATGAGCATAAATTTACATCTGTACAGACAGCCAGGCTGCCCCAAAGGCTATCCAAGCCTACGAGCACGTGTCTGTATCCACATGGGAATGCCGTCAATCAATGAAGCAACTGGCAAGAGGAAAAAAACTAAGCCTCGTTTGGGTGCCAGGGCACCAGGGACTTGGCAGAAACGAATCTGCGGATAAACTAGCAAAAGCGGGCTGAAAAGCCCGCTGAAAAGTCCTGAACCATCTTGTGAACTAACCAAAGCCCATAGACAGGAAGGGATTAGGAAATGGGAAGAGCATAGCAAGCCAAATCCCTGGGAGGAAATGTCAGGAATGAGGCAAGCAAAACTCTTCATAAAACACTCCTCAAAAAGAGCTAAGATGTTTCTCAACTTGAACAGAAATGATTTAAGGACCATCACGGGTCTCTTAACAGGTCACTGCAATGTCAGGTACCACCTCAAAAAACTGGGTAAAACTCAGGACGATAGGTGCAGGTTATGTGAGAGGAAAGCTGAAACTGCCGAACACTTACTATGCAATTGCGACACGCTAGCATGCAAAAGGAAGGCTCAATTTGGTAGAGACAACATACCCCCTTCAATGCTACAGAGCATTCCACCCAGGAAAATCCTAAATTTTGCAAATAAATTGGAGTTCCTAAGTAACCATTATTAGTGGGGTTTTTGAACAATAGATCTCAAAGGTCGCAGTTCAGGAAGGCCCTAGTGGCCAATCGACCACTTGTTTACAATACAATACATTACATGTGAATTCAATACCAAAAGTAATTGGAAAGCAAAAAATGTCAAGAAGCTCTCAATTATGCATAAAACGAAACGGTGGTCAATTGAACAATATAATTTTTAGGTTTTAAACTAGGCCTAAATTTTACACTTGTTATAATAACACTTTTTCTTTAATGATCAATAAAGTTTTTTTCTTTTTTTGTTTAATAGTAATTACTGATTAAAATAGGGTAGCTTTTGATTTGTCAACTTTTATAATTATATAATATCAATATAAAACAAATAAAATAGTTTTAAATTATTTTCATATGGCTCTGAGATAAAATCCATTACCATTTTTTATAACTATGTAATAATAAATTTAACATGAAGAGTAACGAAGGAAAAATCCCAAAGCACGTTATAAACGAATCTAGCATTTTTTATTTGAAATTTTTTTGCGATACTTATATTTATATGTTTTGGATTTTGTAAATCTTTCGAAGTAGATTACCTTTAAAGATGTTTAAGTCTTATTTGCATAATATTAACAATTAGCTTTGCAAGTTGTTAGAAGTGGTTGACGTGACGCGACTTCCTTTAATTTGTCTGAATAATTGAAATTATTAGCTCATACTCTAGCAACTATTTAAAGAACAATTCTTAATAACCGTTGCTTTTATTTATAACGTTCTAATAAGGATAACGAAATATATTCCAGTTTCAATTAGTATAAAATTGTTTATTATTTATTATCATTTTGCTACATCTTATAAGTATATTATATATTAGTAGTTAAGTATATTTTTCTAATTTAAAGGGTTTTGTATGGTAAAAGATATACCTAACACTCTTTTATGATCTATAAGCTTTCTCTAATCTTAACAAAGCTGAAGATGCATGTGTTCGATCCTGCTATTAGCGAATTTAAATTGCCATTTCATTTAATAAAGCAATAGAAATTATTTTAACAAAAAGAAAGTCATCTATGGCAAAAACCTTTACGCATCGCTAAATTTATCGCAATTTCGATTTAGAAAATTTTTGTAGTTGATAATATTAATAAGTATTGCAAAAAAAATAGAGTAAGTACTCCTTACGCTTGATCTATTTCAGCAAAAAACTAAAAAGATATCAGAATTTTTGTTAAAAACCTAAATATGAATTTTAATTTCAACCACTTAAGTCATTTAAGCTGCAGATCCTTAGACAAATGTTGGTAAACCTGATATATTTTGTATTTGAATAGGATGTCACGCTTTCGGTTTGACGTTTCCACGTCACAACAACAATTAAATTATTATTTTTAATTAAGTTATCTGTCATAAGCTTTGGTGAAGTCTACGAACCGCAGATGTGATTCTCGGTTGGTTTCTGTTCTCTTTTTGTGCAGTTGTGAACACATGGTAGATATGACCTCCCTGGAAAGCGGGAAATGCTAGAAAAATCGAAGATAAATTACCATTATCAGAGCTATTTAACAGCTATATAATGGCCAGCGGTCAAAAATCAAACTGGAATCAAAGCTTCATAAACCAAAAAGACCACATCAAAGCTGTTGCCTATCACCCACCCTGTTCAATATTTAACCAGAGTCCTTAAAGAACTGGAGAAGACAATGTCACAGAATGGGCATTGAACTAAAGAATATCTGGAACCCTTGACCAGGAAGCAACTCAGAGAAAATTAGGCACATGGCATGACGGTAAACCAGGATGGTGTTGTTTAGTTTTGTGAAAGTAGACGACGACATCGAAATTGGATCATGTCGTGAATTCACGTACTTGGGTAACAAAATTACAACCAGCCGAAGAACAGGACCCGAAATAGAACACAGAAAGCAACACAGCTGAAAAGTCATCGGGTACCTAAACTTTCTTTTGTGCGCTCAAAACATCTTGAAGAACAAGAAAGTCCTGAAACTAGATTTTTGACGTTGATCTGTCAGAAAGTGGAGGCTCAAAAAAGTACCAAATAAAAAGAGAAGACGGATCATGAAGTCGGATGATGAGTTAACCCACGAGGTCCAAAGAAAACAACTAGAGTGGTAAGGCCATGTCCAGAGAATAACAGACGAGCGACTTAAAAAACTAATGAAAAACTGGACACCTACAAAAAAAAGGAAGAGGGGACGATCAATCACAACTTGGTTGGAAGATATACACAGATATATGTCTGCACGGAATGTCAACCAAAGAAAATGGAACGATAGATATGACTGGAGACAAGAAACCAGAAGACCGATAACGCTAGAGCGTGGATTATGATAATTACCTAAGTTATCTTTTTATATTTTTGACCATGGATAATTTAAATTTAAGTTTCTAATTATTTTTTACTACCCCGTTCCCTTTTGTAGGTTGGCGGTCCAAATGGCTCTCTTAATGTTGAAAACTGCTGCGCTTAATATGATGAGCAGCCGAACCATCTTCTTAGGTTATTCAGCCATGAGTTTTCGCGTCTTTCTAATGATCTTTTCCCATGTATTTTTGCTTCAATAACAAGTCTCAGCAACTTATATTGTTTACCTCTCATAAGGTGTCCGAAATATTGTGTTTTTCTTGCTTAGATATTAAGTGGCAATTCTCTTTGTTTGTGCATTCGATTGAGAACCTCTTCGATTGTTATTCTGTGAATCCATGAAATTCGTAGTGTCCGCTCATATATGTACAACTCAAAAGCTGCCAATATTTTTTCTGTGTTTGTGTCAAGCGTCCAGTTTTCACATCCGTATAGTAAAACGGGAAAAACATAGCATCTTATTATGCGCATCCTTATTTTTAGGCTAAGGTCTGATCTAGAGAACGGTGTTTTTATGAATGTTTTTCTTGCCTAATCTATTATTGATAATATATCTTCCTTTGGGTTACACTGATAGTAAATAGTAATCTAATGGTGCTACTTGTGCTTTTCCACTTTGTTTAAAGATTTGCATCCTTTTGCGTCTTCGAGAATACTAGAGTTTCGGTTTTGGATATGTTTAGGTAAAGATCAAGCCTTTCGCTATGTTCCACTATGCGGTCCGTCAGACGTTGTAAGTCGGGTTGGTTGTTTGCTAGTATAACGTTATCGTCGGCATATCTGATGTTGTCGATTGTAATACTATTTATTTTAATTTGGACATTAGTCCTATGTAGTCCTTCCTTAAATATAGCCTCGGAATATATGTTAAAGTGCAGTGGAGATAACACGCAGCACTGTTGCACTCATCTCCTGATAATTGTGGTTGAGGTGGTATGTTCTATAATGACTTCTGCTATCTGAAGCCGGTAAAGTTATGTTATGATACGCACGACTGCTTCGTTGATACTTGTTGATTTTAGGATATACACATCTTCTGGTTATTAACGCAGTCGAAGGCCTTGCGGTAATTGATACAGCACGCGTAACGTTTACATTAATATCTACACACCTTTGTGTTAGCACGTTTTGGAAGAAAGGAGCTCCCCATGTACCTATTTGCTTTATGAACACAAACTGCGTATTGTCTATCTGTTCTTCCCATTTCCTATAAATTCGTTTGCGTATGACTGTGTGATTCTTAGAAATGTTTTAAGGACATGAAACTTATCCGGCGGTAATCATCACAGTGCGAGGTACTGACTTTTTCGGAATTGTAACGAATGTTGATTTTAACCAATCGGATTTGATCTTGCCAGAAGATTGTCCTAAACACGAATGTTAAAGGATGCAGTCCCTTTTTGTCTTTGTTTGCTATTAATTTAAGGATTTCTACCTGCACCTTATCGGGGCCAGTGGCTTTTTCGCTTTTTTGTGTAACTTTTTGTAATTTCTGTGCCCTTTTCATTTATTCTGTGTCTGTTGAGGTCTATTGTCATTGAAAAGTTCTTCAACAGATTATTTCCATATTTTCAGCTTTGTTTTTACCCCTATGATTATTTCGTTACTACTGTCTTTTAGGATTGCTCCTTGTTTTTTAGGTCTGTCTCCTTAACTTTTTTGTGCCTAACGTAACACTTCACAAATCACATACACAGACATTTTTTAATTTTAGCCAATTCTTGTAATTCCGTCAAAAACCAGAAATTTAAAATCTTCGTGCTTTTTCACCACATTTGCCTCTTAGGTCCTCCCCTTAGGCAAGAAGCGAAAAGCAAAATATGTGATATGGTTTTTATATTATCAATTTTTACTGTTGCAGCAAAAGCCACAGCAATTTGTAAATAAATTAGTTTCCAATTTAAGTTTCAAATAAATTAAATGTAAAGCATATTACTTTAACGGTGCAATGTGTCAACCAAAACTAACAATTTCAATATAAATTATTTGAGCAATAGCCAGCTACCAGCAACAAATTTATTTGTGAATAGATTAAATTTGTCCGCAGTGAGGTTTTATTCCAGTCAACGTTATTGCAATTCTCAAATTAACTAAAAACAATAAATTATTATACTGCCAGGAAAAGTAAATTTAATCAATTTCATTTCAACCCTTAACATTTAAGATATTTTAGAGAACGTCAATGTTAATGCGATATACATTTACAGTCAATTAATTTAATTTTCTTTGAGATAATTTCCTTTAAAAGAAACATTGTGCTGAATTTTGATGAGTTGCACTTTTATCAAAAAATGGAGGTGTTGTCACTACATTTGCGAATTTGAAACAAATGCGTTACTTTTAATAGAAACACATCAATATTTTATTAATTATCAGCAAATTGGGTTAGTTGTCTTTCCCTGCAGCTTCATTCCATTAAAATGTAAGTTGGCAATAACTCCATAATTTTTAAATGATATAAAACCTATTTCATTAATTGTCAGCTAATTATAATGACAGAATGTTTCTGCTACTTGATGGGAATAAATTCAATAAAATGTTACTTAGCAATGAACAAGGATGAGATCTTAAAGGGTTAAATTTTAAAAAATGTTAGAAGAACACATTTATTGCAAATTTAATTTTAACCAATGTTTTTTTCATAAACTTGACAGTTTTTGAAATATTTACATAAAACTGAAAAACCTAACCCATAACTACCACTTTTGGTTGGTGCGTCTTAGTCAAAAGTCACTCGGACCTCCCAATTTTGTTAAAAGCTTAAATATAAATTTTCAGGCTGATCTATGCAGCCGTCTGGGTTGTAGAGAGGATACAGACAGACAGACAGACACACGGACACGGACAGACAACACTTCGAAAACAACTTTTTCTGAATGAGGGGAGTCTAAAACGGATAATTCCGCAAAAATCTCGATTTTGAAAATTTTCGCGATGATACTTTCTTTTACTTCGTAAATAAAAGTAATATATCCATTTTCAAAAATCTGGAAGTTTAAATAATTATTCTATAATTTATATGGGTATATAAATCAATGGTAGATAAACTACCCGCAACAACAATTTGCATGACCGACGTAAAAGTATCAAAATTGTTTAAAGAAATGATAAAAATAATCCGTAAATAGTTTTGAGCAAATTAGTAAAATCGTTTACAATGTGCAAATCTGTGTTAGATTTTACATATATAATAAATCCAGGGGGACGTGCGTGAACTTAATCAAGGCTATAATTCTTACGCGTTCAAAAGTTTGCTGAGAGACGAGGAAATATTTTAAAGTGCTGCATCGTGTAGTTATGATTAAACCGTGAAGTCCCAATGGGACATTTATATCTCAGAAAAGATGTCATAAGAAAAATAAATTAGTCATTAGTTAATATAAATATGTCCGTTGTCTTACGTTTTTAACAAATTTCTAATATTATAGTTATATCGTCCCCTACCACAAAAGGTGTATAAGGGCAAAAGATTTATGCGGTTATTGAAAAAAAAAATTGATGGACGCTCAGAACTAAATAAAATGTTATTAATATATTATGCTAAGAAAACAAGGACCTTTTACTCAGCGCGATAAAAAAAATTACACACCGGATCTTTGTATTATGTGTTTTTTGGTCGTTTTAAAGCCACTACCTTTCGGTATACGCCAAAAAGGTTTAAAAAAGAATACATCCCATGCTGGTCACAGACCTCTAATGATCTGTACAGCAAATACCAAGCCGCAGACGAACTAATTTAAACCCCAAATAACGGATGATAGGGTCCATACTTTCATACTTGAGGGTAGTCAATTTTTTCTACGGTATTAAGCCACCTTTCTTTTTTGCGTTATTTAACGATTATATAAGTTCGTCTGCGACTTCTGGAGCTCCATTAGCTTGGTATTTGTTGGACACCTAAATATAATTAAACTTTACTAACAAGATAAAAGTAGACCAAGGCGTAAAGGAAATTACTAGAAAGCTAAAAACATATCTAAGAATAACGCAAGCATCAAACAATGTTTCAAACACCTACTACAAACTACAAAACCTACTACCGGACAGACTAAAATCACGAAATCCAATAAGGAAAGAAAATGCGGCGCCCGAAACCAAGCTCTTCTGCCCAAAAACCAAGTGGAAACAGTCATGGGCAATTTCAGATGTACACAGAAGCTCATACTTACAGACCCAAATAACAAGTCCCAGATTAAAACCTTTTTAGAAAAATGTGAATCAGGGGGAATCAGATTTTATTATGAATAATTCCTACCTACTCGCAGCGCAGCGAGCAAAAAATTGGAAACCTCAATTAAGAACATGTAGATTTTTTCCGAAATTTTTTGTTAGATTAAAGCTCTACCTACGATAATTACAAAAAAAACTATTTCTTATAAAATTTATGTATTTTTTCCTGCGAAATCCAAATCTGTAATAAAAAGTAAAGGTTTCCGTTTTATCTTGTCGGTCTAGGTGTAACTTGTATTATAATACTTGCCATAGATTCTTGACCTTGTTGTGCAAATGGATCTTGTATAAAATTTATTCTATGCCTTTAGAGCTTTAGACCATTGCACCACTTAGAATATAATTTTTCGTTAAACATCATTATCTAAAATGTCGTCGTCTGAAACTGAATTTTTGAGTTCCTTCTTTCGAAGTTTTATCGTTATTTGCAAAGTATGCCAACTCTTCTCACTTAGAAATTTGTTGCCATTATTTTTACACTGTTATAAATTCTAGTTGACTTTGGAACGCAAATAATAGAACTGTACTCCACTCTACAGAGTGGACAAAAGATTGAAAACGGCCAAATATCTTGAAAAATATACTTCAAATTAAAAACAAAAAACCCGTGTTTAATATTAAAAATAATCTATTTAATTGTGCTAAAGCGTCCCAGAAAGGCACTTTACAATTTTAAATTGAAACCCCTATTTTTTATTTCGGATTCACGTTCTACTGTGAAAAATATTTTTTTGTAATCATATTAAGCGGGGCTGTATTTTCAGGAAAAATTTATCGCAAGATTTGATTTATTTGCGACTACAGCGCCACCTAAAATGATTACGAAAAATGTTACTTAAAAAAGTTATGTATTTTTTTCCGCAAAATCCGAATCTGCAATAAAAAGTGGAGGTTTTCATTTTAAAATATAAAGTTTCTCCACTTGGGGTGGGGTGAGAAGCGCCTTAAGTTTTCAAGAGGGAATCCCCATGTTTATGGAAGAATCCGATTGTGCGCAAAAAATAGATCCATTGTAAATAATGTTTTTTGTAATCATTGATGGTGGCGCTGTAATCACCGAAAAAACAAATCTTGCGATAATTTTTTCCTACGATTACACCTAATATGATAACAAAAAAGTTTTTCAAGTAAAAGTTATGTATTTTTACCGTTTAAGTTGAATTTGTAACAAACACATGGGGGTTCCTATTTAAAATTTCAAAGTTGCCCCCTTTTTGCCCATAAGGTAGCATGATAGGACTGTTTGGATCAACAAAATAAACGTATTTGCAAATTTAGTGTAATATAATTATGGGTCACAAAGACTCCAGAAACATTTTTGTAAAATTGTCGATTAAAATATAAAAAAAATCCCAGTTAATAAAAATTTAAACTATGTAATGTGTAACACGTAGAAATAAATTTAATAATAAATGGGTTTAAATATTAATAAATAAAAAAGTTATTAATATTTCAGTATTCAGTTCATTTTCGGGTAATATAAACCCGGGGAGCACCGCAGGCTTATAGAAATTAAAATTGGAAGAGGGTCTTGCAAGTTATTTATTTACTTTTTTTATTTATTTATTTATTTTGTGGACTCTGGGACCTTTATATACATTTATTGTTTTTGCGCGTATTTGTTTATTAAAGCTTTTTTGTGTAATACAAAAGACCATGATTTTCCTCATTAGCGGCCAATGGTCCTAGTAGCTGATGCCGCCAAACTACAAAAAAATAAATAAGAAAATTTCTATTAAATGTATATTTGTTTGTACACTTAACGTTATACAAAAGCTTTATTTGTAGCAAATAAAATACCATAAAATAAATTTATTGAAATTTATAATTATATTACAGTCGTGATTCAATAAAATTGCATTTAATATATCTCCAATTTTCTCTTGAAGTGTCTCATTAAAGAGTAAGTTCTTGACTCAGCCAATTAGTGTATCAACATTTCTTTAATATATTTTAAAGCTGAAATATTCAAAATAAGGTATTCCGTCTAATTTAAAAATAATTTCTGGTATATTAAAATGCAATGAAATGTATGAAGACACTTTAAAATGAAACCAGTAAAGTTTTCGCTTCCTTTTCCTTTATACGCTTTGAAATCGTATGGCGTTTTAAACTGCACAGTTGTAGCCATCTAAATGACAAATTATTTTAATCTAGTTAAGTAATTAGAATAAAAGCACGCAAATTGAATTAAGTTGGAGTTAGTCGTGTCAAACTAATAGATCTCGGCATGCGTTACAATAAATAAAAATTAATGGTCAAAGATATTTGTAACCCGAGTTGTAATGGTGCGGTATTAATAAAATCTGGATATTTACCACGGATAATGTTCTAATGAAACTCAAGACATAAACGCCCAGGAATGATTAGGGTCAAGTTAATTATGTTAGTTAAGGGTTGCAATATTACTGACAGCCATAGTTAACGCACTTTATACCTCGTAATTAATTACTGGGGACAATTTTGCTAAAGATGCGATTCCACTATAATTAAATTACATGACTTAGATGTCTTGTTAAATATTTGATAAATAAAAAAAAACGCGAATAAATTGTCGTGCTTAGAGTCGTAAATAAATTTCCAGTGAATTTAAAGCCTCTAGTAATTTTAAATAATCCGATCATTTCTCATGGATGATAAATGTTAAAGTGTACATATGAACTTACCCTTAACCATTTGTGATTAAGTACTTCTTGTATCGTTATCCTTTGCTTGGGATCTACCATCAGCATTTGTTGAATGAGATCTTTAGCGCTGTCACTTATGAACTCCCACTGGGGTGAATCCATCTGCAAATACAATGCACAAAAAATCAATTATCAAAACAAGGGTGGTAATAAACAAAGCAATTATAAACGTGATGAAACCTTGTGACGTAAAGCATGCGGCAGTATGATTAAACATAAACTATTCAACAGATTGCTCCATATTGTGCTGTTCAGCGAAGATAATTCCACGCTTTTAATGGATTATAAAGACTACATAATTTATAGATTGCGAAAACGTGGCCCCCATAAACTGAACCCCGGTGGAATCCGCAAAAATTTATATGCGAATTGTGGTGGAGACACAACCAGTTTGGATTTTACGACCTGAGAATATCCCAACAAATCAAAATTAAACTAAACATTTTAATCGCAAAACAATGACTGGTAATTTTAACGTTCAAATTTCGCGTTTCGTCCAAACAAAGCGCTTGAAAGTATTTTATTTTATTACCGTACAAAAAAAGTTTTTTTAGTTTCCTTTTTGTAAATGCGCAAGGGGAAAGTAACGAACGCACAACTTTTATACGCCTAAAAGAAACTTCTCAATTACAACCTACCGAATGTAAAAAAAGTATAAATATATTTTTAATGCCAGTTTTGTGTACAAAAATTTCGATAGGAAACTAAAATATCTCAATGAATACATTTTTAAATAAATTTTATCACAAAACCTAATTTAAAAAAATTTAAAGTGTTCTCCAGGCGACCATAATCTAATATTTACAGGGTGGAAAAAACTAGTGGCACACCATGGGTATCTTTCTTATTATTAAAGATGGATACTTGCTTAAATGAAAAATGTTGTGTAGATTTCTGTGCTGACTTAGATGCTGCTGAGAAATTTTTAAAATTCCAAACAGGTTATAAATTATTTCAAAATAACTGTATCTCGATTTTCTAAAAACTCAATTTTCTCCGGAATTATAAAAGATACACAAAAGGTTTCGTACAAAATTTACATGGTTCCATGTAAAAAAATGATGGTGTGGTTACCTCACGACTTTTATTTACTAATTTGAGATTTTTTTGGGTTAACTATCGTATTTAAAGATGTATGTTGGCAATAAAAATTCAATTATTGACGTCTATCACTTTTGACGTAACCCTATTTCATTTATTGTCAGATGATCAAATCGTGGGACCAATACTATAACTAGGTAACTCGAAAA
>JARJDX010037427.1:0-11673 GCA_030264735.1 Gymnusa sp. GC000175
AAATATTTATTTACATATATAAATATTTATTGACCTAAAAAAATATTGGTGCTTTATCTATGGAATTAATATTTAATCTAAAGAACTAATATTTGCTATATGAAAATATAATTTTGATCTATAAAAGTATTTTTTGATATTAAAAATTAATAGGTAAGATAGCACAAGTTGCTAAATAAACTAATATTATTATTATTAATATTTTCAATATGAATTTATAAATTTGAACTATAAAAATACTATTTGATATTAAATATTAATACTTTAAGCAATCGAATTTTTTAACCTAAAGAATAAGATGTTATATTTTGTAAGTTTTTATTTGAAATATTTATTATTCAAATAATAATATAAAAAAGGATAACAAAAAATAAATTCTGTAAAATAGAAACAAAATAAATAAAATTTATTTTTCAAATTAATCATTGAATAATTAAGGCTCTTCTTGCTCTGGCAGGCCGTCCTCTCTTTCGCTTTTTCCCTATTGGCAAGTTTTTAGCCTCCGGAGGTGGTACTACTAATTTCTTCTTTATTGGCAAGCCTAATATGTGCTTACAAATATAATTTTTTAAAAAGTGTGAACGATCACACCTTCCTTTTTTTTAATTCATTTTCAGATGGAAAAATTACTTGATAACTTGTAAATCTTATATTTTTGTAGTCATTAAATCTAATTAAATTATTTCATAGATATTTCAATTATTTTATATTTTTAAATATCTAATAGATTATTTACAAATTTTCTATAGGTCATTTATTAATTTTATATAACAGCACTCAATTTCTATAGATCACAGCCACAATCTTCGTCCTACGTCCACATGCAATGAATAAATGATAATTTCCACGACAGTAACACTAATTTACGAAAACGTCTGCTGTACAAAATAAACTAGAGTGTAAAAGAAGAATCTAACCTTTTTACCTTCTACAAAATACCCTATAAAATTTACTATATACTGCGATTAATATCGCTACTGCATGAACTAGCTGGTAACAAATCGTAGAAATTTGCGGAAATAGCAAATCACAAATCGCGGGTGCATGAACCCAGCTTAAGTTTTTTTTTAATATTCGACTAAAACATAACACAGATTAAATTATCAATTTATGTAATTAGCATTATTAAAATATATAATTAATTGTTTACAATTTCTTTTGAAGACATTGCTTAACTATTTAAAAAAGAAAGCAATAAATGATAAACTTAGTGTTATTTCAAATATAGTACGTACAACATATTTTCTAGTTTAACATCAACAATGGTTATTGAATTTTTCGTTACTTTGTTATTAATATGGTTATTTTGGATAATATTTAAAAGACACATTTTCTTATCACATTTAAAAAGATTCCCATCTTTTGAAGGATATCCATTAATTGGCTCCATTCTTGACTTTGCCAATCCTCTGAGTAAGTTTAAATTCAATAATTATTGGTCTAAACCCCAAGCCTTAGGTTCCTAACGTGACAGTACGTGAATGTGGTGCTACACTGCTACCCATGTCTAAATAAAATGCTTTCTTTTCGATTAACCAATTTTATGGTAGATTTTTTTTACTGTGATTCTATCTACCAAACGTCAAATATACTATCATATATTAAAAAGTAAATAACTTAGTTTGTCTGTTAAATTCGAACAGGGACATTATAGTACGACTGCAGCAGATTGCATATAGTGGCGATCCTTAGTGGTTACAAGGGGCACTATGGTGAGGTAAAAATACTTGAAATATGGTTAATATGAATACATCAGAAATATTTAATACATATTACTATCTATGCAACTACTAGGATAGAGGAAACGTTCAAGAAAACTGCAAAACCAGGCATCAGCAGAGCTAATATGAAAATTATCATCTTCTTTCCTTGCGTGTTACGCACTGTGAAAAGCCCTAAAATGTATTTTATTTATATGATAAATTTTTCTGCAAATAAGCTACTACTCACAAAACGTTGACAACAACCAATAAAAAATGGCGAAAAACCGAAAGTAAGAAAATTTACAAATTATTTGCATCTTCACAAATAAAGGTGTCCGTGGGGTGAACTTTGCGCTGTTGCTGATCCCAAGCCCGTATAAAGGAGTACGATTCATAGGTCAGGTAAGGTCCCCAACGAAGGTAAAAAATTAACCCATGCTCAAAGAACTGAAAATTTGGCTGGGAACATGATGGATTTATAGATAAGTACACCTTGACCAACTCTAGATGGCGGCCGTCTGCGCAGAAGTGTCTCCCACATGAAAGTGGGAGTGGCAGCGCTGTCTTGAAGCAAAGTACTGTACAGTCTCTGAAAAGGTATTTTTGGTATTTTTGCGCCTAAGGCCCGTGACATAATTTTAGTTACTCTATGAGTAGTTTCTCCACTCGTTGACAAGCACGTAAGGACGTACATGCACTGCTGCCAATTCCAATTTATATATACACAACACGTCATAAGTCATAAGACTTTTTTGCATATCTTTAGGGGCCTACAAAAGAGTACTTAAATTTTTTTGGATCAGAGGTACCGTTTCGGAGATAACGTCGTTTGTTTTTTTAACCTAAAACGCGTCGTGACGCCAAACGCGGCCTCGGTTATTTTTTTTGAAGTGTCGAAAAGCACTTGTTGAGACCTTTAATTTTCTAACGGGAATTTTCTTAAGAACATTTCTGTGGGGGTCAAAAGGAGGAAAAACATTTTTGATTTTTTGAAAAAAAAACGGAAAATTTTCAAACGAAAATCGAGGTGAACTGCTCGGATCGCCTTGAGCCATTTGACTTTTTTCTAGATTTTTAGACGATCTTTTAGTTTTGGTTGACTTTATTTTGTAAAATCCGTACTTTTCGAGAAATCGTGCTTTGTGTTTTTAATTTTAAAAACTCTGCGACGCCGGACGGTCGGTCAAAAAAAAATTTCGTGGTTCTGAAAAGGTGGTGTATATATAGGTATATTTTAATTTGTCAAAAATACATCCAATAATTTAAAATTATTTGGGTAAATATTAGTTAATTTAAACTTTGTCTTGGAATGTACTTATGCAGCAATTGTCATGCGCCACTTTCTGTCTCTTTTATCCTTGCCAGGTTTCTGCGCATTTCACATGCCACTATATAGCGGTCAAGGTGTACTCATAATACGAAAAGGCTCATGAAACAAAAACAAAACACACGCTATGTATCGTCAACTGGAATGTACTCATTAAATAAGAAAGACCAAGAAACTCTAAAAGGATTAAGAGACTACAACATGGACATATGTTACCTACAAGAAATTAAATAGAAAGGTAAAGGTCACAAGCAATTAAGCGAATATATGCTAATATAATAGCGGAGTAGATAATCCATAACGAGTCAAGGAAGGCGTGGTAATAGCTATACAAACAAAATACAGGGTGTTCATTTTTCGAGCCCCGCCATTGGGATCTCGAGAACAGTAAGAGATACACCGTCGATTAAATTAGGGCAAAGTTGCCATATTAGGAAACCAATTTAATGATGTACTTGTTTTTCTAAAAGTATGCATAGGTAACTAGATAAATTATTTTTGCAGATTTTGTTTTTGGTTTATAACCTTCTTAAATAAACAAACACACAATTTTAATTTGCACTTTATCTAGGCACTTTTTTTACGGGGAATCACCAGGGGTTCTCAAATTTTTTTTAACTTGTACTGTTTTCGAGTTATTGGTATTACCTTTTAATTTTCAAATGAGACTCAAAATTGGGGTTAATACTGTTAAATGGAGATTTTTGTCTATTTCCAACGATATAAAATACATGGATATTAAAATAAAAATTGACTAAGAAATTATCAAATTATTGGTTTTATTCATTTCGGTCAAGTATGCTTTGGAAACAAAATCCAACCTATGTTAAACGAGTTATAAATAAATAAACATTTTTCAGCCCCAAAGAATAAGTTACATTTTAAAATACAAGAGGGCAGAAATCTACAATAGATTACATACCCTACAAATAGATCTATTTATCCAAATAAAATAATAGACATAAGAACAATAAACTCAGAATATGTAGGCAGCAACCATAGCCTTGTATTGCAAAAAAAATTAAAATTAAGATGACACCACAAAAAGGTAAGGAAATAACTTACCAAACTGAAAAACTGCAAATTAAACTAGTGGGCGATACACCAATAAAAAAACTGTACCAAAACAGATTGAAAGAAAAAATAAATGAAAACCCAATGAGAATAGAGAAATATGTAAATACCAATTGGCAGAAAGTACAGCAAACAGATCACTGAGTAAATAAAAAATTGAAAAAGTCAATATCATAGGGATGAAATAATAACTAAAAATTAGAAAACTGAGAAGTTACAACGTGGGAGGTTGAATCTTTACAATAATATGCTATGTCAACAATGCAGCACTTATCGCAGAAAACGAGGATGATCTCCAAAGACTCCTATATTCATTTTATCGCACAGCTAAGACATTAAATATAAACATATTTGCATCTAAAATAAAATGCATACCAGGAATATCTAGTAATTGAAATCTCTATGCACTTAGAAGACGAAGTGAGAGAACAAACTACAAAGGCAACAAAAGCCACAACTTGCTTAATTGCGGATTAAAAGCCTAATCCAGAGTCTACAAACCAACAATAAAACCCATAAGGACCTACGCTGCCGAAACAAAAGCAGAAACAGCATAGACAAAGAATCAAATAGAAACCAGCGAAATGAAGATACTCCGTAGAATTTCAGGAAAAACAATGTACCTCAGAGAAAGGAGTGAAAATATGAGAAGAACTTGCAATATAGTTAACGTGACTGTATGGATGGTAAAAAAGAAAAAGAGTAGAAGGAGCACAATAACCGCATGCAGGACACAAGGATAGTCAGAGCGGCGCGTGATAATTCACCAGCAGGACGCAAAAACACTGGACACTCACGAAAAAGGTAAAGGAGTAAACTCGAAGCCGACTGAAATAAAATTGTTGAGGAAAAACAAAAAAACAACACCCAACACACAGAGAAAAAAAAGACAAATAATAGTTTGGTTATTAGGAACTCAGATAGGATAAGTGTTCGAGAATTTCTACTTGATAAAGTATAGTATTTACACCATAGTGGCCCAATGACTTAGAACGTGTCTAATTGTTGTATGCACAACATTTTATTGTATATTCCGGTACGCAAACATATTCTATTGTATACCGGTGCGTAACCTCATAAGGAAACCACTAATCTATGACAATAAAAAATCTTTTAGATTGTAGTAAAATTTTGCTTGTATATTTAAAAAAATACCATGGAGAAAACACCGTATTATATTTGGGACTTAAACCTTATTTATTGGCTTTTGATGAAAAATTATCTGAAATAGTATTAGGTTCAAACAAAGTTTTGGCAAAATCGAGCGAATATAAATTTTTTAATAATTGGTTTGGAGATGGATTGTTAACAAGCACAGGTTTTATATTTTTGTTTATCTCATTTCATTTAATTCAGTATCTAATTATAGGACATAAGTGGAGAAGTCACCGAAAAATATTAACTCCCAGTTTTCACTACAAAATTTTAGAAAAATTTGTAGAAGTATTTGATAAGGAAAGTTGTGTCTTGGTAAAAAATTTAAAAAAGGAAGTAAATAAAGATGGTTTTGATGTTTTTCAATATATTTCATTGTGCACATTGGATATCATTTGTGGTAATTTTTTATTTATTCCATTTTTATTATCTAGTTAAAAATAATTTAAGAAACTGCCATGGGAACCACTGTAAAAGCTCAAGATAATCCAGACTCAGAGGTTGTAAAAAGTATCAAAAATATGTGTGATATATTATATGTTCGCTGTTTCTCCTTATTTTTGAGATTTGACTTTTTCTATCATTTATCAAAATACTATACTATAGAAAAACATGCAATTAAGGTGCTGAGAAAATTTAGTAATGAAGTTATTGAAATACGAAAAGAAATCTTGTTTAAATATAATAGAAAAATTGAAGAAAATGAATTTGGAGTAAAAGAGAAAAACACATTTTTGGACGTGTTGCTTCAATCAACTGTAGATGGTAGACCTCTTACCAATTTGGAAATTCGGGAAGAAGTTGATACATTTATGTTTGAGGTAATATGTTATTAAAATTTTATGTCAATAATTATCAATTTAAATTTTTAGGGACATGATACAACAGCGGTTGCAATTAGTTTAATTTTATATTTGCTTAGTAAAAATTTGGATGTGCAAGTAATTTTTAAAAAATATTTAATTTTTCCTTTGAATTGTTAATTAAAATTGCTAAAATTGTAGAATAGAGCTTGGGAGGAAATAAAAGAAGTATATCAAAATGATAAGGAAAGAAGATCAACGTATAAGGACTTACAAAGTTTAAAGTACTTAGAAATGGTAATAAAAGAAGGTCTTAGATTGTATCCTTCTGTCCCAGTTTTTTCAAGAGTTCTTACTGAAGACATTTCATATGGTACCAAATTATAAAGCATTACAATACATTAATAAAATAAGCAAGTAATATTTTTAGATAAAGGAATATTGCCGAAAGGGCTTACAATCGTTTTAAATCCATATATAATGCATCGAAGTTCTAAACTGTATCCTAATCCAGAAAAATTTGATCCTGAACGATTTACAATGGAAAATTGCTCAAAACGCCATCCTTATGCATATGTTCCTTTTAGTGCCGGACCAAGAAATTGTATAGGGCAAAAGTTTGCTATGTTAGAGTTGAAGTCAACTTTGTCAAAAATTTTAAGATTTTATGAAATACTTCCTGCTGGTTCAGATTGTAATATTGATGTTGTTTTTAAGGTAACACTTCAATCTAAAAATGGTATTCAAATTCGTTTAAGAGAAAGAATACCATAATCATCGAAAATGAATTGCACTATAATTTTAAAAATAAATATATAGGGTGGTTTAGTTACAAAGTATAGATGATATTTTAAAAACTAATAATATAATATTCTAATTCAAAATTCGGAGATGGCGCTGAAATTGCAGTTAAAACAAATCTTGCAGTATTTTTCCTGCAATTACAACGCCACCTACGATGATGATGTGTAAATCCGTACTGTCATATGTAAATCCATTACTCACTTAAATGTTACTTTTAATACTTTACAAGTGACACTTTACTTATTTTACAATGCTATGCACGGGATGACGCGTATTAATCAAAAATAATTTTGTATAACTAAACCAACAGCATCTACCGTATTTATAGGTTATGAGGTTACCCATTTCTAGTTTAGTTCCAAATTCTCCGTATTGCGAATTCATAGCAAGTAATGTGGTTGGGCTACCTATGTCACAGTTGATTGGTTTCTTAAACAAATGATATTCTTATTTTAAAATTATTCTGAGCGCTTGAACTGTTTATTATGTTTCGCCACCGAAATAAATGTTCTTGTGTAAATTAAACTATTTGTGTACCTTTTCAAATTTTGAAATTAAGTATACAGTAAAAAATAAGAAAAACAATTAAATGACAAAAGTTTTGTTGACAGATGACATTTTCTTTTATTTTTATAATCTTCATTAACGATTTTTTATGTTGTCTTTTGTTTTCACTCGCTACATGTTAATAAGTTTATGTATACTTTTATTTTTTATTTAAATAAATTCTTTAACAATGTTATAAAATTATAGATATTTGAATTCAAAATATTATAAAAATAATTAGAGGCTAGAGACACATTATCATCCTAATAACCGACTTTAATGCTAAGCTTGGCCAAGATAACAAAGATATAGATAAAGAACACATAATTGGATATCATGGGGGTGGGAGATAGAAATGAAACGGTAGAAAATTTATTTCTTTCTTTTTATTTATATCTATAAAGGTTGTGGAATATATGATCTTAAAATAGAAGGCACAATTCTTTCATAAAAATCCATACATTAGGCCACGTGGATATCTCCCAACCAAAAGATTGAAATAGTCTACATCTGAATCTGAGGAAAATGCAGCAACTTGCTACACGCAAACAGAAGAGGTGCTGAGATTGCTTTAATCATTATTTGATAACAGGATCAATGCTAGTTATACATTGACAAAGGAAGAAAACTAACAATAATGAGGTTATAGGAAATACATATAACCCCAAATTGTTAGCACATGAAGAAACAAAGGTTAAAAAAACTCACAGCATTAAGATTTGGAACACATGTGTGAGATAATGAAATATAAATAAAAAAATATTATAATTAAAAACAACAAGACCCATGATGTGGTGCTAATTTCGAATGCAAACCTACGGATTATAATCAGACAAAAGAATATCAATATAGAAATTAAGGAAAGGTGGTTAGGACCTACATTTAGAAAGCTTCCAGCTTAAATCAAAAATGATAAAATGTAATCCTCAAGGACTAAAAATTAAGACTAACGCTTAAGAAAAACTGAAAGCGCACAGTTCTGGAGGAAAACAGAAAATCATTTAGGGAAACCAGGGGACCATTGGGAAACAGCGCCCGTTGGAGTGCTTACAATAATTAATTCTTTGTGTTCCAGATGGAATACGAGCACTATTAAAGTCGATTTGGATTATTAAATTGCGCAGTTGCCAAATTTAACTCTGACTGAAACGTAGATATAATTATTGCAAACGCGCGTTACATTTAAACTCTCCTTGACCTAAAGACTCCCTTAACTTAAGTGTCGCTTAAAACATATAAAGGCCCGTTTGTCCCCAACACACTTACATAACATCGACGTTAATTTCCGAGATACACCACAGATTACCTCAATACAACGTAAATTACAATATCTATGATACTAAGAATCCAGAGGGAAGAGCCCTTGGTGGCCTTGCTGTTATAAATAAAAAATCAGTTCAACACTATAAGCCCCAAAATTTTTAGATAAACCACATTTAAGCAACTAGTGTTGTTATTGAAAATAATATAAGACCAATTACCAAATCCACTGCCTACTACCTCACGTCATGCCAACAACCAAATCAAATTAAGATAATTCTTTACCACTCTAGGAAATAGATTCATAGCAACTAGTGATCATAATGAAAATGGCCTAATGTGGGGATCTAGACTTACCAACATCATAGGCCGGGAATCATCAAAATCTAAAAATAGGCTCAACCTTAGTCCGTTGCTATTAGGCATCGACTTTTGTGTAACCAAAGGTAACCGATAACAGGACATCTCTGGGAAAAGCAATAGCATAAACATTAAGATATCCGAACTAACAAAAGTTTGTAATAAAAACACTGATTTTAAATTATTCAGGAAATATGTGGAAGATAAGCTAGAATTAAAAACCGCACTGAAAACTAGAGTTTAAATCAACCATGTTGAGAAGAACCTTAAAAGAAGACAAATAGCCAAAATTCTGTAAGCCTGTATAGAAACACGATCTCTCCAAGATAAAATTAAATTTAATAAAGCCACAGGAAAATTAAAAGAACATATTACAGCAGAAAAAAAATTGTGAATCCAAGTTATTAAACCATCAACATTTTTGTAGACAACACTTTTCAGAGAAACTTTCAACACTTTCCAGAGAATTTAGTATGAAAGAAGTTTATAAGAGTTGGTTGGTTATATGTAATAAACAAGTATGATTTTGTAACTTATTGTTGTATCTTACACGTCTTTCGGTATGCACCATAGATTGAGATACAAAAATCCGTTTAAATATAGGAACATTGCAGGTAAAAATTATAGTGATAACAACTAGTATACATATTTAAACTATATAGTTAATAAAATAGTGTGTAGTGTTTATTAAAAAAAAAATTAAAAAATGTTGACAACCCTAACATATTTTTTTATAAAAAAAAGTTGGCAACCCTAATTTAACCTAACCTAACCTAATTTATGTTTCAAGAAAAAAAAAATAGGTAACATTAGGATGTTTATAAATTATAATAAAATTTTCTCACTTTCTCGGTTTCTCCCACAAACTACCACCTCGAGTTGGAGTTCAGTTCTGTTTTGTTTCTTGGTAATAGTTTGTGGACCTCGGCTTCGGTATTTAGTTACTGTTTACCTGTAAATCTAAAAATCGGCAATTTTCCATGCCCAAGAACCTAGACTTGTGAACATAATTTATGCCTATACAACCTGTATGTGAACTCCAAGTAAGCGTTCGGTACGATAAATAGAAGTATCCTACTACAACGATTAAAGATAATGGGAATACCACAAAAACTGAATAATCTTATACAACCCTACACAAAAGCATATCACAAGTAATAATCCAAGACAATACAACAACAGACTCGTTTACAATAGACAGTGGAGTTATAGATGCCTATCTTCACTTTTCTTTAATTTAGCACTTGAAGGAGCCGTAAAAATATTAATATCATCAGAATAATTACAACAAAGAACAACGAACTGCAAGCTTACGCGGATGACATCGGAAGGCTGTTGCATCTAAAAGAAGCCATCATTGATCAGAAAGAGAATCACTCAAAGTTGGCATACAAATAAAGTAAGGAAAGAAAAAATATATGAAGCACCCAAAAAATAATAACAAAGAGCAACTGAAATATCTACACAATTAAACAAAAAAAGGTATGAAGAAGTCACAAAATTCACATATCTGGGCGCCGAAATAAACCAAGATAACCAGATAAGTGAAGAAATTAAAAACCGAATAAATACAGGTAACCGAACGTATATGAAATGCGTATAAAACGATTCTAGCATCCAAATTTATCACTAGAAATTACAAATATACTGCAACACAATCATAAGATCTGACCTGACAATCATAAGTTGGTGACATGCGCATGCGAAACTTGAAACTTGAAACAAATAGATACACAACGGCTAAAGATTGCTGAGAAAAAATACTATGCAAGATATTTGGGCCCACACAAGAAGAAAAAAAGATAACGGAGGGTGGGAGATGGAAATGAACCACAAACAAGGAAAGCTAATTAAAGGTGCAAATATAATATGATACATTAAGCACAAACGTTACGATGGTGCGAGCATTGGATGAGAATGAAGAATACCTGGATATGTATGTATGTATGAAGGTATGTATATATGTATGTATGAAGGTATGTATGTTTGTATGTATGTATGTATGTAAAGCTACGTACACACGGAATAGAAAACTATCGTATAATTTTTACTATAGGTATAGTAAACTAGCATATACGTTCACATGGGTTCTAGTTATAGTCAGCTATCCACAAAATTTTACTATCCTATAGTCGAACTATACGCTATACAGAAATATTACTATACAGTTGGTCCACACGAGGATGAATAAAAACTAAACGTATAGTATATTTGTATAGTTGAATTTTGAGCGGTGTCAATTTTTGATTAAAATGAATGTGAAAAAAAAATATTGCCGCTTGTCTTGTAGTTATTGTACACACAAATATGACTGGAAAATAAAATTTAAAAATCGAAATCCTCTTCAGAAAAATTGCTTAAATAAATAATCCTCTCAAAAAATCCTGACCAAATATCACTAAAACGCTCAATTCTACCCAGAAATTAATGTTTAACGACCAAAATCGAATACAGAATATTTGCTTAAATAAATTACACTTCCTAATTCTTCTCACTTATTAATGCTAAAAGGTACAAACTTGAATGAAAAATAAAATTAAAATACCGAAATCCTCTCTAAAAAAAATAATCCTCTCTAAAAATTCTTATTGTACACCACAAAAGAATGGAGGCAAGAAGAAAGAAAAAGTCTGTTTGGACA
>JARJDX010037454.1:0-16539 GCA_030264735.1 Gymnusa sp. GC000175
AAATAGATAATAAAGTAAATTTTGGAAAACATAGAAAAATCATAAAAAAAAATTGTTCGATTAGTGGAAGCCATTAGAACGTCCCATTTTACATTATCAGTAAAAAAAATATTGTATTGTAGTCACATACTATCCAGAATTAAATATGGAATATGTATATGGGAACAAGTAAACAAAGCAGAAATAAATAGCTTACAACGGACCCAAAACAAAGTCCTAAAAACAATTCATAATATACAGAGAATGAAATCAACAACAGACGTATATAGAGATCTACAAGAATTTAACACAAAAGAACTGACACAATTCGAATGCAACAAACTAACGCACAAAATCAAAAGTGGTAAATTAAAAAAAAATAGAATTCTAACATCTAATAATCAAATTCACCAACACAATACAAAAAATAAAGATCAATTCAACGTAACCAGATGCAACACAATACAAGGACAAAAACAATTTAACTACAGGTTCCTTAAACAATTTAACGAATTACTAGAAAACCTGCAAGCAATAAACGACCCAAAAAAAAATTGCAAGACAGTTAAAAAAATATATACTTTCGCAAAAAGAGGACCACGATTAAAATTACCTGGACATACCTGGACAAAAAGTGAAAACAAAGAGGAAGAATAACAAAATACAAATGAAGTGCGGCTCTCACCAGCGGAAAATACTGCTGCCTGACGCACTAAAGGAGTTTTAATAATTTACTACCCTAGTGTAAATCATTTAATTTTGTACAAATTTATTTGGTAAATAAAATTATTATTATTAAAAAAAAGTGGAGATTAATCTCAATATTCTGATTTGTACCAAAAGATCACGTGATGAGGCCCTGAAGCCTTATTTGGGCTTAGCCCGTGTATAATATTTCTTATCTTCTGGGCTCTAATAGGTTTACATTTTTGTTTAGTTAGTGAGTTTAGAATACGGTTTTCTGCTGACTTTTCTGAAGACATTAGTTCGGATTTCTCTTTTTCCGTTAACATGATATCCGTCGGTTGAAATACGTTTTCTAGGTATTTGGCTAGCGCATTTGCTTTGTACTCGTCCGTTCTTTCCCAATGGCCACTAGCATTAAGTGTGGGATTTGTTTTTGAAGTCTCTTTAGTTTTATGCTAGCTCGCCACAATGTTATCTGTAGGTGTTACATCTTTCAGGTATTTCGGGATGGCTTGGTTTTTTATGTCGTTAAGTAGTATTTTAAAAACTTTTTCGAACTTGATTAGTATAGTTATATCTTTCGGTAGTATCGTTTTTTGTCATATTTTTCTTACTTTTCTTTTTTTTGCGATTTCGTATTTGATTTTCATACGGCATATTTCGTTTGATTTTTTAAACTGGTACGTTGGCGTCTAACTCGTAGTTAGAGTCTTCTGCAGCCTGTTGTATTATATGATTAAAATTTTGGATAGCATTGTTCAGTTTTTTTTCCCTTTTTAGAGAGATTATAAAATTTATTTTTTTATCAAGGCGTTTACGAAACAGGGTCCAATCACTTTTTTTGTATAATGCTAATGTTTTATTTCTAAATGACCGCAGAGCTGTAGGTTATTATTATTGGTGAGTGGTCTGAGGGTAGGTCGACATAGGATTTGGCTTTTGAGTACTTTGATGCTATGCCTTTGTTTACAGAGATGTCAAGCACATCTGGTATTGTAATCTTGCCGGTCCATTTTCGCAAGTTCTGTAGCCAAGAGGTTGGTTGTCTTCTAGGTGAACTTTTTCCTTCGATTTTGCCCTGATTAACTGGACGATCTTGTACCTTTGCTATTACGCATGATATGACCGAAATATGATAATTTTCTCTGCGTTATTGTTTCAAGTATATCTTTATCTTTTTAAATGCGTATATGAATGGTTTTATTAATTACTCGGTGAGTCAATAAAACTCTAACATTTAACATCAAGTCTTGGTAACTGATTCGAAAAATGTCCATCCTTCTACTCCATATAGAAGTGTTGAAAACGCAACAACTTAGGATGCTTGTTCGAAATTGGGGGCAGAGGTTCAGGTTGCATAGTAAACTCTTCATTTGATTGAAGGCTGATCGTGCTTTTTCGATTCTTATTTTTATAGAGATGATCCCATTTGTCATTCAAGTTTGTTCCTAGGTATATTAATAATGGTATTATCTATAGTGGGAACCCGTCCATATAAAATTTTGCATTCTCGTTATTTCTACTGATAATCATTGTTTTTGTTTTTGATATATTCAATCGCATATTGAGTTCCTGGCAGGCATTTACTACTCTGTAGTCCTTCGGCAATGTCGGCGATTAATACAGAATTATGCGTATCCCTTCTTATAGTGCGTCTCTGAAAAGAATCTCTGCATATCTGTTAAACAATAGTGTAGATTAAACGCATTCCGGCCCGATCTTTTGCTGTACTTGTAATTGTTCCGACAATTTGGTCTCTATGCGAATGGGTACTGTCTGTTGGCTGCACAAATTTTAATCATACGTGCATCCTCTTCGTCTATTCCTATGTTGAACGCCTTTTTAAAGTCGACAAAACACAAGACATTGCAGTTCACGTCTCTTGCTCTCTAGTTTAGTACATTTAAGCCAAATAGTGCATCTATCATCTCTCTGAACCAGAATTGGATGCCCCCCATATCTTCTTCCAGCCTTTTATATATGCGACCGTACATAATCATGAGGAAAACCTTTATGAAATGGCTTGTAAGGCATATTATTCTATAGTCTTTGCTACTGCGGCTTGAAAATATCTTGTGAAAACCAAAATGTACATTATGTGGGAAAACAATAAGATGATGGAAATTAGTGGTCAATAACAAAAGTGTCAAGAAGATAAACCAATGTAAATACCTCGGTGCTAATATTTCGACTAATAATAATCCATTAGGGGAAGGAAGTAACGGATCAAGCACAAAAAGCTTTTCAAAATGCAGCAGCAATGAACTCATTGATATTCTGTATTAACTGTATGAGTACTAAAGCAAAACTAAAAATTTATAGAACCCGTATAAGATCAGTCCTGACGTATGCCAGATACAACAAAAACAACATCGATAACGAAAGCTGCAGAAATGCTAGTTTTACGAAAAATTGTAAAAATGAGATATAATACGTCAGAACATGACGCAAAGAATGGAATCATCACATAAACCGACGTACACCTCAAGAGCTCATTAAGGCAATGGAAAACCAGTTCAAGGGAAGCGACCACCAGGTAGGCCACCAAAAAGATGGAAGGAAAGGTAGACATCGGGATTCACAGACGGCGCTCAAAAGGCAGACTGAAAGGTCTGCGACGATGATGTAATCCTTACTACCGCATGTACTAGCCCCAAAAAGACCTAAATCATACTCTTACCCATTATAACGTAGTATTTAAAATAAATAAAAGTATAATGGAAACTATAATAATATTTATTTAGATATTGTAAAACATTACCAAGAATTTTAGGCGTGCAAATATAAGTTTAAATGAATTAAATCGTCGATTCAAATAATAACAAAATAAAAATATTTCAATCATCAAAGCATTAAAATAATATGTGCAGCTGCAAAGGTTCAAAGTTGAATCAAAATATTTTCACGTAACAATAAAATAAAATCTTTGCATTCCCGATTATTTATTTTATATGTTTTTAGTAATCTATTTTAGGTTTTTAGTAAAAAAAAATTAAATGATTGCAATTGACAGTTATTAAGAAATTATTATACTTTCTAGAATGTTTGCGTGATTTATATTTTGCGTTTAAACTTATTTACAACATAAAAACTTAATGTGTTTAAATTTTTTTTAAATAGTGTGTAATTTAATGAAACTAAATTGAATGCATTAATAATAGTGGTTAATCAGCAGCTGACGCCGCGAAATAATAAAAAAAAAAAATAGTGGTTAACTGGAAAAGTACCAAAGGGGAAAGGGGGCGCTAGTTTTGTATATTTTCAACATTTCCAGTCACTATAAGTTATACTAAATATTTGTAAAAATTCATGTAAAATAAAATAAAATCATTGTATGACACGCTTATTCACCAAATTTTACGTCATATTATAAATTACAAGACGCAGGGTCAAGACAAACGTCATCGTAAAATTATTAGCAGTAATATACACAAAAAATTATGTTTGCTGCAGTTAGGTAATCAAAAAAGTAAATTATTTTAATAATTGTTATGAAATTTATATAGAGAACATAACACTTACTTTTTAATAAAATATATTTCAAAATTTCTTATTTACTGTTGAAATATTATTGTTACCAAATTATTATTTTTTGACTAAATAATGCAATAAATGAACATGTATTGGTTCATTTATCTAGAACAGCGCATTCGACAAAGTCCGTGCTTCTCTATGTGGTCGATCATATATCAGGCACGTGCAGTAAAAATATCAGCACTGGTTCTATTTTATTTAACAACATTGAAGGAGAATTATATAAAGCAACCTTTGCCAGTATGGAAAAATTTCTAAAATTATAGGGAACACTCGACACGTATGGCAATGCCAAACCAAAGAAAGATACTACTGCTCTAGAACATTGCCAAGGACGGCCAAATGCCTTTTCGCCCCGAAGTTAGCAGATGATCTAACGATCCAGCTAACATCATGACTTAAAAAGGTGCTCAGTAAACTAGCTATTAAAATTATAGAATTTGTGAATCCAGTAAAGATAGAGCTAGAACTATTCACAAATAATGGGAGAACGTAACAGAATGAAACTCCCTATTCAGTATGACTCTAACTTTAAAATGTATTTAAGTGTTATTCTTGACTCTAAATTTTATTCTGGCAATGTCGCTGTGCCATGAATGCGACCAGAAAGCCCCCTAAAAGTGTACGTAAATGTGGAATCTGACGAACCTTAACCAAAACGAAACCTTTTTTAAAGAAACAATCAAAAAGACGTACGAATCCAGCTGCACATTAAAAAGAAGATCGTTATTTAAAAGATTTGCCCTGGTGGAACAAGGATTTATGCCTAAAAGTCTAAGGTTTCGAAAGTGCAAGAAAATCAGGCAACTGAGATGCCTGAAAGGTTTAAAAGACAAACAAAGAAGCAGATTTTTCTCTAGATTTTTAGACGATCTTTTAGTTTCGGTTGACTTTTTTTTGTAAAATCCGTACTTATTGAGAAATCTTTCTTTGTTTTTTAAACTTTAAAGACTCCGCGACGCCGGACGGTCGGTCAAAAAAAAATTTCGCTGTCCTGGAAAGGTGGTGAAAATCGTATATTTTAATTTGTCAAAAATACATCCAATAATCAAAAATTATTTGGGTAAATATTAGTTAATTAAAATTTTGTCTTGGAATGCACTTATGCAGCAATTGCCATGCGCGCCTCTCTGTCTCTTTTATCCTTGGCAGGCTTCTGCGCATTTCACATGCCACTACGTAGGCATGGGGCGAAGCTGGCCTATTTGGCACTTTGAATAAACTTAACCTCTCCATTTAAGCTTCGTGTTTGACGATGGCAGGCCGGATTGATGTATAAAGGTAAAAACCAAAAGCATGAAAGATTCGCATATCAAGGAATTGCTTTAATATGTTCCATAATTTGTCCACAATTATTGCCGATGCATATTAAGAGGTAAATGTTTCATCTGTACGATACGTTATTTGCAAACAATTTGGTACAATGTTTTGAGAATAATTTTTTTCTGGCTGATAAAGATCTACGCAAAAGGACTGAATAAATCCGTAAATCTTTTTATTAAAATAAAGGATAATTTACCTGTTACTTTGGATAACTGATTGTTGGGAATAGCTGCTGATAAGATTCGAAAATTCCATGTCAAATAATTTAAGCCAGCCTGTACCGCGTGGCTTGACTATGCCTATGTGGGGCTGGGCTGCTCTGTGCGATTTACTTCATTTACTTCATGTCGCCTTTACATTACTCCCCAACACCCCTTTTTCCTCTACATTTTTCTGTTTAAATAGCGAAGTGCAGAAATCATTCAGCTTCTTAAGCTCTGGACTTGTTGTTAACTCCTACTTACCTCTTTCCACTAGTCTGATAGTCGCAACGACCCGATATCGTCTGCCAGCTAGTGTCCTTTACCGATTCGTCAGTCTGGCAACCGCAGCGAACCGACCTTGGTTACCTGCTAGCATTCCGCCGCCACCATTAAACCTCTAGCGATCTGTCAGTCTGGCAATTGCAGCAATTCGACCTTGGTTATTAGTTGACACATCCTTGCTGTCCGCCTCTCCGTCCATCCATTCATGTAGCCTTACCGACTGGAAAGTTATTTGTTTTATTTCATATATTTTTAACTTTTAAATATATGCATTATTTTCTATTTGGACATTTAACCTGTATATAAATTAATTAACAAACAAATTTACAACTGTTTTAAACTTTTTATTTTTATGAATAATCTTTAACCTTGAGCATTGGGAATAAACTATTATTTTGAACCCTGCTAAGCAAAGTCATGTCACAAGTCTCTTTTTGGATAAAATTAAAAGTGGAATATCGTTCCTATTCAAACATGACACAATAATATCGGATAAAAATCCGATGCAGAAAGTGTTAATGCAAGTCCAAGTGATCTCCTTAAAACACCTTCCCGGACTTCAAATCTACCGGCTTATATGTAACACCTACTTTTTCAAAAAAGAAAATACATTCCTATTAACGACTACTTTTGGTAAGGAAGTAGAAGACTGGCTGGTAAAATATTAACAAGAGCTAAGTGCAATGAAAAAAAGGCCTGTGTGCAATATTTATTCTAGCCTTACTTAACTCTTCCTAAAAACTATGGAAAAATTCTGAACAAACACAAGTCAGAAGTCAGAAAAGCGTGATAACCACGTGACCTCGTAGTTAGGCCACCCAACTAACACCAGTTGTTAAAAAATATGTAATTGATGCAAATGATAACTAATATTAAAATATTAAATGTTCTTTGGGTTGCCTATCACGTGGATATTTACTATTGATGGGTCCATATGGCAATATGTTATCGATATATGATTAGCTCTAGTTCGTAATGTCATTTATAAATTGAGTTATTGTCCGGTTTTCTCTTTCTCTCTCTTTACAGGTTAGGAGATAATACAATCTTCCTCCTCGTTATGGAAATGAGATTTATTGCATAGACGGTGGTGATACCCATGCATATTGATACAGGATAGTAAATGTCAATGTTTCTGGATTTCTCCTTCCCACTATTGGGAGTTGCATGCTAGACAATCTGTAAATCTTTTAATCACAAAATTCATATTCTTCTCTTCTAATGATTGCCTGTAATTCTTTTCAGTCTGCGTTGACACTCTTTTGAATCCAGAATCTCTCCTTTATTTTTTCACACTAAAATAAGTGACTTATGGTTAGTATAAAACATAGAGATTTAAGACAGTACGTTACAGCTGGCCAATTTTTTATAATGTACAGCTTTATTGCTGTATTTAGGCTTATGACCTGTGAATTATTCATGAAACCAATTAATTAAGCCATTTTCTTGCTTTTTCTGGAAATTTACCCAAGGAATCCAAATTCATTGGTGAAATAAAGCTGGTGATTCCCTACCCCTAGGTATGCTTTATTGGTGTTTTTGATTTTGCCCCCTTTCCTGAATTTCATAACTTTACTTTTTGTGTGGTTTATAGTAAAGTTGTCATTGTCACACCAGTTTTTAAGACGATTCAAGCTACTCTGGAGTTGTTGGGGGTCCTTGACAACGATAATGAGATCGTCTGCATACATTATGCAGTGCGAATCTGGCGTTTTTATGTATTCTGGCAAATCTTTTATGACTTGTCTTCAAACATTGTTGGGCTTAAATGATCCCCTTGTAATACTACTTGAGTTTGGGTTGGTCAATACTATTTCATTATCTAATTTTATGATTTATCATGTGAAGAATTATGTAAAAATCTTTCCTTTTTATTAATTCGCATATAATGTTTCTGACCACAAGGTCGAACGTCTTGCGGAAATCTATAAATTCGGCGTACAGGCCTTTTGGGAAGGCTATACCTGAAGGAGTCGAGGTCACTAGGGTATTCATTGCACGTGTGGCAAGACTAAAATGGCAGGGGATAGGCCACATAGCTAGACAACAACAAAAAATAAGTAGACGATTAACCCCATATCGTAGCGCCCAAGAGAGACCAAAAGAGGCCTAGGAAATCAGCAAAAAATATGGCTAGACGACGTTATACTCGCTTAACGTTGCCGGAAAGAACTGGAACCAAACGGCACAGAAGTGGATAACATAAAAGCTAACGAAGAAGAAAACGATTGTTGCAGAGTAATTTGTTTACAGTTGGCTGCAAACAAGTCTATCTAATTTCAAAAAACTAAAGTCTCTAAACGCAAAAATGGAGTTATGCATATATAAGCTTTTAATTCGCTATACAAAATAAAATTAATTTAAGTGTATGCCCTAATAAAAAAATTTCTTTGGCGATTACTTCAATAAGAGGACAATACTGATGGAAACTTCGGTTTTAAAACGTAGGGTTACTTTTACATTTGAAAAATGTTTTAACTTTCGTGGATTTCTAGGTACAGCCGAACTTCCATAACTCGAACTTCTGTAAGTCAATTATTTCTATATCTCGATTTTTTCAAAATTTTTTATTCAAGATCGCATTTTGTAGTTATTTCTGTAACTCAAATTTTTTACTTCCAGAATATTTTTTCTTGGACTATGATGATTCGACTTAGGGAAGTTCAACTGTATTTGGGAAATCTAGAATTTTGTTGTCCGCCTACAATTTCAAGAGAAGTGGATATGTCATAGATAATAACTCATAGTTGTCTTCTGTCTCTGTGTGAATCTTCCTTCCTTTTTCTATTCCTTATTTTGTTCATGATTATTTCTGATTTTTGGTTTTGTAAAAATTTTGCATGGTTTTATTTCCGCTTCTTTTTGTAGTAATGTTGTATCTTCATATATGCTTTTCCTCTTTTTGATGGGTTGTCTGTATGTCTTCCGAGTTGAGTCATATTCGGTGTAATTATTATTTCTTATATGTTCCAGACATTTATTTTTGGTTTGCATTAAAAATCGAACCACAATTGGACACTAGTAATTTTAATTAAAAAAATTATTTGCTATAGATTTTATCCAATTTATTTGAGATGTGATTTTATTTTAATTATATTTGCTATATAAATTGCAAAACTTTAAAATTCTTTAAGAGTGGGTATACCAGTTAAGTATAAAATTTTGCGGAGGACTTAAAAGTAAAATTTCGTATTATATATTTTGAAAATTTGACAAGTAATTCGTGAACATGAGTCAGCTATATAAAAATAAAATTAACAACGCAAATTGGATATATTATGTAAATAAAATTCGATATATAAATAATAAGAATAATATTTATGTTTCATTTTATTTGTAACTACACCTTTATATGACCTACACCTTTAACATTTCCGTAAAATGTCTTTAAATTTTGTGCATTAAACGGTACGTGACTTAATGCATTTAATGTAGACATAACTTTCTAAAAAATCGCCTTCAGCGCATCTTATGTTTCTCGCATTGTGTTATAATTTTTTATTTTTATTTTTAATTGCCTTATGTGAACAAGCCTACTTCGGAGAAAAAAATCACCTGCAGAAATTTAATGCTGGTTTTAATTATTTTTCAATTTAATATTTTAATTAACTGATTTTTAAATATATAAAATTTATAAAATCTTTTTAAAATAAATTTTTTAATAATTAACATGTTTATAATCAGAATTTATTCAAAGTATTACTTAAATTGTACTCTCATTAAATGTAATTAATTCAAGAGTTTAAAAATATTTTTAAATATTTAAATTTTGGAATTAACAATTATTAACACTATCTTTATTAATCAGAATATTATTCCTGAAAAAAAAAGAATATTTAATCTTTGAGTTTTAGTCACTATTCATCTACAATTCATATACAACAGATGAGTTTGTGATAAATTTGATAAACGCGAGACTTTAAGACGCGCAAATTTACTTGAAGTCAAAGAGAAGTAATAAAAGGATTGACGGTCAATATTGCTAAGAAATTGAAGAAGTTAGTTTTCTTCATCTTCATTCTAAAATATACTATTATTGTTATTCACTAAAGCGGAGCTATAGATAATATGTCAGCTGGAGAAGTTTTTTTTCCAAACTTCCTGTCGTGGAAGATACCCAAATGTCCGATTTTTTTAACTCCACAAGCCATACAATGTGTCATACACGACATTGAGTATTATTTTCATTTACAAAGTAAATGAAAGTAAAGTAATCGCGAAAATTTTCGAAATCAAGTTTTTTGCGGAAATATCTGTTTTTTCATTTAGAAGAAGTTGTTTTAGAAGTGGTGTCTGTCTGTCCGTCTGTATCATTTCTACAGTCCAGACGGCTACGCAAATCGGCCTAGAAATTCATATTTAAGCTTTTAACAAAGATTGGGAATTTCCAGTGACTTTTGACTGCAACCCACCATCCGAAAGTGGTAGTTTATTGCTTAAGTTTTTCGGTTTTTTGCAAATATTTCAAAAACTATCAAGTTTAAGAAAAACACATAAAGGTACAAAAGTGGTTAGAATTAAATTTTCAATAGATCTTGTTTTTTCAAAATTTAACATTTTGAGAACTCATCCTTGTTAATATATACTAAAGACAATATTTCCGAAACGCCAAATGGGATCAAAAAAATTTCTTAACAAAAATTAGAGATCGTCTAAAGATCTATAAAAAAGTCCAATGGCTTGACGTTCCCCGGTCATCTACAGGACGTCAAATAAATTATTGAAAATGTCCCGTTTTGTCAAAAAGATAAAGCTACAATTTTTTTCCCTCTTAGTTTTCGAGAACTGGCGGTGTCATAAGTTTTATGACCCCATCGCTCTATAAACCTATAAAGGCTTTAGTGTTTATTGGGAGTCAAGAACCCTGTTTGACGAACGGTACGGCGTCGGGACGCTATATCTCAAGAACGGCGCTACTTAGCTAAACACGGAAAGCGGCGTTCGAAAGAGCGTCTCAAATAACTAAGGTTCCATTTATTTTCTTTAATATTTAAGGGTCGAAATGAATTTTTGAATTTTTTTTGAAAAAATGAGGTAAAAATATTTTCCTCCGTCGCTATTTCGACCTGGGGGTGCCAAATTTTTTTCAACCCCAGAAATCGACAGTATTAAAAAAACCGTTCACAGAAGCCTCGACCCTATGCTACGAATAGTATGGCATCCCGACGCATATAAAGAAAATCGTCGCGACGCCATATCTCGAGAACGAAACGAAATGCGCTCAATGACATTCGATCGGGCACGCCGAGAAACTCCTTTTTCAACATTTAGGGGTCGAAAAAATTTTATATTTTGGGTCGATTTTAGGAGTTCAGGGAGGTTTTAATAACTTTCTTAGTTTTTGAGCTACATAGTGCAGCTTTTGGCATATAATGAAGAAAGAACGTGCTAACAAAGTTAGTAGAGCATATTTTGGAATTTTGTCCACGTTTGCTGGTTATAATTTTTTAAAGGTTATCAATGTTTCAAAAACCCAGAATAGGGATTGCACGCCACTGCCTTCCAATTTCCCAACTAAATCTGGCATAATTCGATAAACGCAACACACCCCGAATACGCTTTTATTTTTAACCCCAAAAATTTATTTTTATCCCCCCAAAAAACGAAAACCGCAGTTTTTCCTTTATTTCCTTGCCGCGACCGAAGTTTTCCTTAATTTTTTTCTTTAATCATACTATGCGCCTATTAATTTTCTTTTTTTCTATATACTCAGTTTGTTTCTCACACCTATATTTCGTCCGATAAAAAATATAAGGTGAATTCGCGGTACGCTTAAAACTCTCTCTCTCTCTCTCGCTCTCTCTCTCTCTCTCTCTCTCTCTCTCTCTCTCTCTCCCTTGCACATTTCGTTTTCCATATGACTCAATCTTTCGCACTCATTGTCATAATTTTATCAAGCTTTTTTTAATAAATATTAAAAAAAAATAATAGAAATAAAAATTGCTTTTAAGACGTGTAAATCATCTTTGGTAGACGTGAAAAAATTAAAATTATCGCAGAATGAATAGAATTTTTTGCTTGAGGTGTTAGTTTAAATATTTCAAAAACTATCAACTTTATGTAAAAAGCATAAGAGTACAAAAGTGGTTAGAATTATATTTTCAAAAAATTTTGTTTTTATCACTTTTTCAAAATTTAACATTTTCTGAACTCACCCTTGTTTGTTGCTAAGCAACATTTTATTAAATTTATTCCCATTATGTAGCAGAGACATACTGTCATTATATTCAGCTGACAATTAATGATATAGGTTATATATCATTCAAAAGTGAAGGATGTCACTATCGGAGTTATTGCCAACATACATTTCACAACAAAAATTAAGTTGCAGAGACATATAGTTTGACCAAGTTTAGCTGGCTGACAACTTATAGGTCCGCACAAGTATCTCTCACTTGAAAGTGGGAGTGGTAGCGCTATCTTGCAGCAAAGAACTGTACAGTCACTGAAAAAGTATTTTTGCGCCTAAGACCCGTGACACAATGCAAATTTTGATAGAAAATTTTATTTAAAATATTTTTTCACATGCCACTATATAGTGGTCAAGCTATACTGTCAACCTATGGGCTTATAATTAATGAAATATAGTTATGTTTCTATTAAAAGTGTACGTTTCAAATTCGTAAATAAAAGTTGTGTGGTTACACACCTCCATTTTTAATGTTTTTATTTAACGCGGAGAAAAAATTTCCTTGGGAAGCCTTCCGTTCCATAAATTAGTTTTTTTATGTCTAAATATTAAACGCAACAAGGTTAACAATAAACTAGGGTCCGGTTGGTATGTCTGATTGTTTCAGTCATTTCATCCACCTTGGTTCTTCTGGTTTTTCTATTAGATTATTTGCGTGTACTTACACTGTAATTAGTACTGAACTTTTGTATTTTTTCTTTAACTGGTAGCACGAATAAGTCTTTTTGTATTGTTGTATGTCTTATATACCATGGTGCTTTTGTTTTTATACGAAGGACTTTGTTTTTAAACCGTTGGATTATTTCTACGTTTGATTTGCACGCTGTACTGCTGTGTTTCCTCTTGGTACATAGATGCTTTTTTCACGTTAGTCTCCGGTCTAGATGTAGGTCCAAAATGTTGTACTTCTTCACCATTTAAGGTTAATGTAAGGCAGTAATGCCTTTTCAAAGTATTTGTAACATGAGACGTTTTACTTCTATTTGCTTTTATTCTCCACTTTTTATGCTACTGATGTATTTTATTTAGGCGTATCTGTAGGTTCCTTAAGGCCTTGTCAGGGTTGATATGTGATGCTATTACTGTAGTATAATTTACAAAAGTTGCTGTTATAGTGTTATAGTTAGTCTTATTGTTGGCAGGTCGGCTGTGCACAATAAGTACAGAATTAGTACGATTTCTTAAAGAATGTCTACGAGGATGGGTATATTCATTCTGATGTTTCACCAAGAAATATATGTTTGTCAAGCATGATTTTAATAATTTATAGATATATTGTGGGAATATATTTTTTTAATTTGTAGCATAAACCCAAGTGCCAGACTTTGTCGAAGGCTTGGGCTATATATAGAAAGGTGGTGGAGCAGTACCTCTTCCCTTCTAAATCATTGTTTGATTTATTCACAATTTTAAGTATTTGTTCTATTGTTCCATGGCAGTTCTTGAATCCATATTGGTGGTTTGGTATTAGTTTTTACTTTTCCAGGATTGGTTTTAAAGTAAAGTATTTTGTAACAGGCAGACAGATAAAATCGGCAATAGACTAATTAGTCTATATGTGATTACTTGATCTGATGGCTTTCCTGGTTTTGGCAACATTATGATTTCTGCTATTTTTCATTTATTTGGTTAGTGCGTTAAAAATTTGGGTGAATGCTTTAAATGCTTTTGTTGACAACCATTTTCCCAATAATAAAGTCGAATCCTGAGGTACTTTGAGGTCTGCTTTTATTGTTTCTTCGAATTTTAATGTACTGCCTTGCTGTCATAATTTGTTTCCCATTTGCCCTATCCATTTTTAATCCCCATTACTCGTGTTTTGCACTGAATTCGTCTCTTGCAATAAATCTGCTGCCCAGTTTTTGGAAAAAAGTTTAAATATTTTTCCTCCTTGATTATCTGCTTATTGAACTTCATTTTTTTATTGTCTGGAGACGTGTTACAACCAACTACCTAAAAAATTAATTTTTAAGCAAATTACGTACACTTGAGCTCCATTTGCCAAAATAAATATTTATTTAAAATAATATTGTTAAAAAAAATATGTTAAAATAATTTAATTTTTAATTTTTGCGAAAAATACAAATTTACAAATAACCAAGTCCTAAATTAGTTATTTAGATTGCATTAAGGAAAGAAGATTTAATGCATGTTTTAAGAAAACATATTTAGAAATTTTGGCACATGCGTTATAAGCAGCACAAGTTAACTTTTAAAAACCAAATCCACACATGCATAAAGCACTCTAGAAAATTAGGTTTGGGTTAAAATATTTGTTTTATATGCCATCTTTATTTTATTGTACATAATTAATTCTATTAAAAAAACGCAGATTGTGTCATTAAGAATTAAATAAAAATGTATAAATGTATGTCTAGCATTCTCCTGAGTCAGCAACTGTCTGTAGCTCAACTTACATGTTAGATCATTAAACGATACTGGACGCCGATTTTAGGTAAAAAGAAACATTTGATGACGTTACGTTCCTTAGTGTTATTTGATACTTCCTTGCTACAATGAAAACAGTGCAATTAAATTTATTTATTAATTCAGAATTGCTGTTTAATTTCCCAAATAATGGAAGAGGTAAAATCGATCGAAATAAAATGCAATAAAAAACTTATAAATATTTTTGCTGTATAACTCCTTTCAGAGGAACTGGCGTAGCGTTTTTAAAAGCGTGGTTTCGAAGATCGCCAAGGCTTTCTTAATAAGTTCTTGGGACAACTTTTTATGTCAAAAAATCAGTTTTGTTTTTCAGATTATAAAAAACAATACATAAAAATTTTATATACCAAAATAGTACGCACAGTGTTCGTCCAGGCTGCTGTGCTTAAGATCGTTAGTTTAAACCGCTTACAGTGTCCCACCCACCTTCATCTTTTTCTTCTTTATATGCCGCTGCGTACGTTGGCTATTATCCAGGCAATTTTGATTTTTATTACGACACTTCTGAACAATTGAACAGTCATGGGCGCAAACTACTGTCGCAAGTTCTGCATTCAAGTATTTTTTATTGCCTGAACCTTGCTATCCACCTTCCTATAGTATACTAATTAAAGTTGGTAGTGTTTTTCGGTCTCATCTCATGATCTACGTATTTTAGTTTTCGTTTTTTAATTGTTAACGTTACTTCTATGGCTTTTTCGTTTCGGCGTAGCACTTCTACGTTGGTGATGTGGTTGATTTAGGTTAGGCAATTCGAAGAATACGTCGACATATCTCAAAAGTTTCAAAAGCTTTTTGTTCAATGTTTGTCGACATCTATGTTTTGGCACCATATTTTAGAGTAGGAAATCTTATTTTTAAAGGTAGGGATAATTCATTATTTCTGAGTATATTATTTATTTTGTTAAATGCTGCTCTAGCTCTCTTTCTATTCTGAATTGGACTGCTGTGGATTGATCTAGTTCACTGCCGTTCAAGGATAGATATATGAATCTACATGGTTAACTGGCTAATTATTCAGTATAAATTGTTTGGCTGGTTGTTGTTGGTTTTTTGTCATTAACATTCATTTTTGGCTTATATTAGTACTATGCCAGAATTCTTTACTTGACCTGTTTTCTCTTTTCATGAGATACTGCAATTCGTTCATATTACTAGCGAGTATGACTGTTTCACTGATGAATTTTTTGTTTGTGCAAACAAAAAACGTTACAATAGAAACTTGGGAACAATACTTTGAAGACGTTACAACCAAAGAAAATAAAGAGGAAGGAGAATACAAAAACTCATCGATGAAGCTGAAGTAATAGAGAGATTTAAAAAACTAAAAACAGGAAAGCTTCAGGACCTAATATACCCAACGATTTCCCAAAAGATGGTGGATATGAACTTGCTTAACAATTATTAACAATGGTTTGAAACAAAACCTTAGGCAATATTACCCATAGACTGGCACCTAAGTATCACAATACTAATCTTCAAGGAAGCACAAAAACACAATCAGTAAACTACAGAGGTATTACTCTCCAATGTCCAACCATGAAGCTGTTCACAAGCCTCCTAAAGACCACCAACAGAGAAGAACAATAAGGTCTTAGGAGGAACAGGTTGACTATAAATGAAACATTCATTATCAAGCAAATTTAGAAGAAAGCGATTTAATTCAATACAACGGCATATGCTGGCTTCATTCACTTGACGAAAGCTTTCGACAAAGCTCGAAAATAATAAGAGTGATAAAATAAAAGCAAATAAACAAACAAGCAAAGATATACCCACCGTAGAGGTGGTCTTCCTTTTGAGCGTTTGCTTTCGTAAGGTCTCCATTGTATTAATCTTTTGGTCCACCTTTCTTCTTGGTGTCTGGCAATGTGTCCGGCAAAGTTCCATTTT
>JARJDX010037526.1:0-15335 GCA_030264735.1 Gymnusa sp. GC000175
AGTTAAAAATGTGACAGGCCCAATCGTGTTAATTATTAAAAATGTTTAAAAAATACAAAAACATTTAGGAAATAAATGTAAAACTTGAAATTGTTAGTTAACGAAAAATGTATTCAACTCCTCAACAACTGTAGTAAGACGGGTTGGCGTACGCAGTTTAAAATGTGATTAGCGGAATCCGCAAAATATTAAAGTCAGTTCAAGTTATGAGAGATTGTGCAAAATGTTAAGGTGGAAATTTCCCGCTTAAATTACGTGAAAATTTAGTCAATCAGTACAACAATAGTATTACGCATACCGCAAATCGCTAGTGCATGAATCTAGCTTTTGACGGCTCTGAAAAATAATGCTGAACACTTTTGTTTTGAGCAATATTGGAGCAGCATTTTTTATGAGTGGTGCTTACACAATAATATAGTTACTGGCAATTGGCAACTATATTTATAAATAAATAAAAAATGTTAATGTTAAAAGAACGCAGCCAGTTTTATGACCAGTTAGAAATAAAATTCTGACAAATACATGACGTAACACCTACCTTGCCACTTACATGAAGAACGTGAAAATTAGACTAAAAGTAGACGCTGTCTAAAACACCCGCCAACGAGAACTATTGCTTAAATTATTTGCTAAACATTAGTTTTGTTTTGTTTTATATAATTATCTAATTTATTTATTTATTAAAATTTGTTTAAAATTTTGTATAATTCAAAAAATATATTTTTAATTTACTTCTGCATATTTTTTTTAACATTTTTTTTTATCTAATCAAGAATAATACTGTTTGAAGAAGATTTGTTATCTGTAGACTTCTATATAATGTCCACAATCTATATAGAAACATTTGATTTTATCGCAGGTACATTGTTCATATTTTATTGATTATTACTGCATGTAAGCCAAAATAAAGCTGGACATTCACGATCGTTCCAAATAAAGCGGCGTGGCGCGACACCACTCCAATGGAGTGATGGAGTGACCAGGAAAATAATATTAAAAGGTAATTTAATGGACTAAATGGAACGATCTTGAATGACCCCTCTGTTAACTATTATTTTCTTGGTCACTTCGTCACTTCATTAATGTGATGTCGCGCCAAGCCATTCGATTTAAAACGACCGCGAATGGTCAGCTTAACAAAAGTTGGTGCTAATTGATTTTTTCATTTAGGAATAAAATTATTTAAAATAAAATTGGAACAAATTTTGTTCATTATTTTTTTTTTTAATTTTGCTTGCTACTTTCTAATCACTATCATTATCAATGGAAGTCGTGTGGTGACCATACCTTAATATCAATAAAAATATAATTAAAAAATATGACAACTTTTAAATAACTGAAGCTATAGGTTGGTGAATAAAATTGGAATTTTTGATTGCTAGTGTAGTAGCTGCTCGTCCTTAAGGGTTGCAGGGCTACAGACCCCCTATTAAAAAATAAAAATTGTTTTTTAAATAATTATAATCTATGATATAATAAATAATTCATTTTGTGGCAATATAACGTAAAGTGCGTACCGGGACGATGTCGTGCGCTAGGCTAGAGCTGCATTTTGTTCAGCCCGCATTTAAGCACGTATTGGTACACAACGAGTTGAGAAAGTAAAGTGGAGATAACGCATAATATACGTGGATTTTGGGCCAACTTGTATGCAGCCCAGACGGTCATACATTTGTTTTTGTCATTAATTAAATGAATTTCTTTATGACTATTAATCGACCGTCGTTACTTAAGTGTGCCCCGAATTTCCTTATCTACTAATTTAAATGTAAAATTTTAATTGTAGAAATGTATAAAGAAAACAATTTAGTAACGTATTTACAAAAAATAACATTTTCACGCCTGGAATTACAGGAGAAAATTAAAACAAAACTTTTGGGGCGTTTAACACTTGATTTAAACATTTCTTAGGTTTCAAAAAGTAGAAGTTATAACGAAAAATTTTATTCAGATGTGTATAAAAAACACAACTGGTTAACAGGTTGCTTTGCATGTCTTCTATTTGGGAGGGAAAACACATCATTAAAATAAAGCGATGAAAAACATGGATTTTTACTTTTCGCCCGCTTTACATGTCTTCCATTTGGGGATGATTCATTATGTACGAAGATAGGAATTTTCGATTTAAAAATTTAAATATAAAAATTAAAAAAACATAAAAAATGTGCTGAAAATTTAAAAAACGTATGTAATCCCGAAATGTTGGGTTGGGTTAGGTAGATCCCTGTAAAAGTTTTTGGTAGTAGGAGGTTCCCGAACTTTTTGTGACAAACTTTACGACGTCGCGATGCAATTGAAATTTTTTGTCGAATCGTAAACGGCGCAACCTAGCGAAATGCAGAAAATGTCATTTGATTGGGCTGGATAAGAAACATCTAAATAAAAAAATTAAAAAAACATGGAAATTGTGCTAAACATTTCAAAAAACGTATGTAATATCAAAATTTTAGGTTAGGTTAGGTAGACCCCTGTAAAAGTTCTCGGTAGTAGAAGGTTTCCGAACTTTTTGTGACAAACTTTACAACGTCGCGATGCAATTGAAATTTTGCGTCGAATCATAAACGGCGCCACCTAGCAAAATGCAGAAAAAGGCGTTTAATAGGGCTGGATAAGAAACATCTTAATAAAAAAATTAAAAAAACATGAAAAATTTGCTGAAAATTTAAACGTATGTAATCTCGAAATATTAGGTAAGGTTAGGTAGATCCTTGTAAAAGTTCTCGGAAGTAGGAGGTTCCCGAACTGTCTGTGACAAACTTTACGACGTCGCGATGCATTTGAAATTTTGCGTCGAATCGTAAACGGCGTCACCTAGCGAAATGCAAAAAATGGCGTTTGATAGGGCTGGATAAGAAACATCTAAATGAAAAAAATAAAAAACATAGAAAATGTGCTAAACATTAAAAAAAACGTATGTAATCTGGAAATGTTAAGTTAGGTTAGGTAGATCCCTGTAAAACTTCTTGTAGTAGAAGGTTTACGAAGTTTCTGTGACAAACTTTACAACGTCGCGATGCAATTGAAATTTTGCGTCGAATCGTAAAAGGCGCCACCTAGCGAAATGCAGAAAAAGGCGTTTGATGGAGCTGGATAAGAAACATCTGAATGAAAAAATTAAAAAACATGAAAAATGTGCTGAATATTTAAAAAAACATATGTAATCTCGGAATGTTAGGTTAGGTTAGGTTAGGTTAGGTTAGATAAGATTTGTTTTAAAGCCGCATTACAAAATTACAAGAGCCGCCGCTGAGCTAGTGTTAGATATAAAAACACTGCATATATCTCACCATTACCATTAGGCTATAACACTAACGTTTTTGTTATTTGAAAACACATCATTAAAATAAAACGAGGGAAAACATGGATTTTCACTTTTCGCCCGGAGGTTATTCACTCTTTATTTGTATAAACAAAAAAATGGAGGTCAGTGTAATTTGAATTTGTTGTAATAAATCTAATTTTCAAAACCGGGTTTTATTAAAATTTTTAAGAAAGTGGTAAGTAGCACATGCACGTCGTGGAGGCGGATCCTGCAGTCAATCTTAGGAGTGTGTATTGGCGATAAAATATATTCAAAAATAGTAATTCAATTAAAATGGTATAAAAATAATTATAAATTAGGCAAGTAAATTGGTGAATGGAATAACAAAAAATCTGATGTGGTCACCACCTGACTTTATTATACAATGAGTTTTTAAAATGTAAAATATTAAAAAAATGATAGAAAGAAAATTTGTTTCAAATTTAATTCTAAACACTTTTATACTCTTATGTACCCTAACTTTTCACAACAATTAAAGGCTAAAAATCTATAAAAAAGTCATATGGCTCGAAGCCATCCGAGCGATTCCAATTTGATTCACCTCGATTTTCATTTGAAAATTTTTCGTCTTTGATTCCCACTGAAATATATCTAAGAAAAATAAAAATACTAAATCAGCGCTCTACAACGCTTTCACAAAATAAAAATTCTCTTTAAACACTCTGGCGTTTAAAGTTAAAAAAAAACAAACGACGATATCTCGTAAAAATATCACTGATCAAAAAAAAAACAATAAATATTTTTTGTAGATCGCCTTTTAAAGATCTTTAAAAAATTATATTATTTATAACGGCTCGTCACATTTATTTTTAATTTTACCAAACGTGTTGGGGGCGTGGCTTATTTTTTAGTAATATTAGGAAATTATTTGCTCCTAGCTTTTGAAATCTAGCAGTGATACACTTTTCCTGCGCTCTGCAAAAGTTCTCAGTAGTGGGAGATTCCCCAACTTTCTGTGACAAACTTTACGACCTCCTAATTCATTTTACGTCAAATCGTAAACGGCGCCACCTAGCGAAATACGAAAAATGACATTTGATCGGGCTGGATAAGAAGACAAAAATTCATTTTAATATTTAGAGATTATAAAAAATTATTTTGTTTTTGGCTGATTTTTATCTGGTTCATCTGTCGCTGCGTCACACTGCGGGCGGTCTTCGTTTTATATTTAGTGTTAGACCACAAGCTTCTGAGTTTTAAACGTACATTTTACAAATAAAGGTAAAAGCAACGGCCTATAAGAAAAAAACTAAGTTATAGGTCCTGTAAGCAGAATACTCTTTAATTATTAAAAAATATTTTATATAACTGTTATAAGTTAATAAGTAAATAATTTATCAAATTTGCCAAAAAAAAGATAAAATTTTAAGTAATATAGTATATTAAAATACGAAAAATTTAACAGTTAAAGAAGTAGTAATTACCTATGTCTGATAATTAAACTTTATACTAATTAATTAGATGCTGAAACATTATTAGAATACTAGGAATTATGGTGAAATTGGATGGGAGATTCAATACCACTCCATCAATTAGGAGAAATTACAACGAAATTACAGACAAGTTGACAAACTTGACCAAAATTAGTCTGCTTTTAATTAACCACTACATTTTTAACACTATCTTGGCTTGTAATTTACTATTGAATAATAATTTTAAAGCGAATATTGATTAAAACGATTTTTAGAATTTTAAACGGTTTTTAACCATATTAATATAATAAAGAGGAATGTACAGCTTGACCAGTATATATTGGCATGTAAAAAAAAATAAAAATTTCTATTAAATTTTGCTTTGTGTCACGGGCGCAAAAATACTTTTTCAGAGACTGTACAGTACTTTGCTTTAAGATAGCGCTCTACCACTTCCACTTTCAAGTGGGAGATACTTGTGCGCATCTATAAGTTGTCAGCCAGCTAGACTTGGTCAAGCTGTATATATGTTTGTTTGTAGTAAAGTTTGTCATTTGGTTAAAATTAACAATGTTTAAGTACCTCAGAAACTATGGCACCGATTTGAAATATGTTTTGTCTACCGGATAGCTTATTCTTCCCATCTCATTATAAGCTAAAGTCTGCGATTCTGGAATAAACACAAAATGAACAACAATAAAACAAAGCAAAACAGAAAATAAAAAAACCAGAATTTTTACACAAACGGGATTACGCGTGTCTAACTCTAAACCATTGAAGAGATGGTAAAATAAAGATAAATTGTAGCCCTTCAAAAGTTCTACAAAAAATTCCGCGATAGCATATATTTTAATTATCTTTACTAAGATTAAAAAAAAATCATTTTTATGGTAAGAAATAATAAACTTCATGAATGGTGGCGAGTTAGGAAAAATGGGTGGTGCTGGAAGTCAAGTCTAGCTCTGCGGAGGTGCGAACCTCATATCGGAATCTGAAAAGTAATCGTACATTAGCAACTTATTTTAAATTTAAACTTTCACGACTTGAATTGGTGAAAAGTTTTTTGCTGTTGGGTTTAAGTAGCGTAAATTTTTGATTATTACCAACGTTTTGCTCACCATCAAAGGCAAAAACTAATAAATTACCAAGACTTAAACCCGAAAGTTCGAAAATATTTTTTTTTAAATATTTTAGACATCACTGTATATCATATTCATAAAGAAATAAAAATACAAGAATTTAATCATATTTATAAAAGTTCATTTATAAATTTTATTAAACTTTTTCATTGCACAAAAAGATTCGTGGAAGAATATTATTAAGATTTCAGATTTGCTTATTTCTTGGAATTATAATAACTCTTTTGAAAATATTAAAGATGTAAACAATTTTATGGTAAATATTTGTTTTGTTTAGAGTCAGTATTATAAAGCCTAGTTTATCATAAAACTAACCAGGCTTTATAATACTGGCACTAAACAAAGCAAATATTTACTTAAATTGACGTTCTACCTTGTTATGATATTGTTATTAACAATGTTACATGTCAATTTAATCAATCCTTAAAATAACCACGGCTTATAATGTTTCTTCTTCTTCTTCTTATAGTGCCCTATCCGTTACGGACGTTGGCTATCAACATAGCTATGCGAACCTTATCTACCGCTTGTCGGAACAGTTGTAACTAAGTTGTATAATGCTAGCTCTTTATTATATTTTTCTTTAACTTAAACATAACTGACGAATATTAAATTGCACGTAAATATATGAATAATTAATGAAATTGAATTTAATTGGGAGATATATAAGTAATTGAATGTGGAGTTCTGACGTAGTGTGTTTAATTTATAAATGGTATATGGACAAATCTTTTAAAAATTCCCGATCAGTTTATCTACTCTTTTGAAGTTGAAAAGTGAAGAGATTTAATTACTTACAGTTCATTGAAAACGTAAAATAAACCACAAAGTAAAAAACCGTTCTTTACAAATCCCAATATTTAGGTAAACAAAAATTTACATGCTGTTACACAACCTGCAATTTTTATTTAAAACATTTTTTTGACAAAATATTTATTTAAAAATGTGGTTTAGGCAGAATTATGCTTTTTGGCCAGACATGTACAAAGGGAGTATATACGATGAGATTACATGTTGTTTTCTGATTGAATTAATCTAGTGGGAGTAATATTTTATACAAACTTTGATAATTATTATCATTATTTTGTCTCTCTTGCTGTGAAGAGATTAGTCGATATTAAGGTATCGTTGCTAAAAGTGCATTTTGTATAAAAAAAAATTATTTTATTGAATGAAATACATAAAAATTATTTTTATTTTTGGTTAAAGTATAAATTAATGTTGTCAACATTTCGCTTAGTATTGCAGGACATTCCTAAGCCTATGAGTTATGAGTTAGTTTAATGAAAGTTTAATGAATAACGATCTTTGTGTTAATAAACGCGCTCTTATAAGCTTAAAACTAATGAAGTGGTAGATATATTAGAAAAATAAATATTTTTATTTTATTTTTCATTATATATTCAGAGAAAGTTCCAAACTGTTCAATAAAGAAAAATACAAGGCGGAGGAATCAAGAGTAGGTTGTTAAAAATAAAAGTAGCCAACATTTTTAAAGGGGAAGCATTTTGTTACCAGGGGCGTTTCCAGCCAACTGGTGTAAGGGGGGTAATATATATTTTATTTCGTAAGTACAACATTAAAAAATATATTAGGTATGTATAAAGTGACCACACTTTCCAATTTTGGCGGAACAGTCCCGCTTTTTAAAGAACTGTCCCGCGTCCCGCTGATTTTAAAAATTTCCCAGTTTTAGAAAATTGTCTAAGTTTAATCAAAAATATTATAGTTTAATTAAAAATCATTAACATTTTGACGATATTGGTATTAATTTCAACACTCATTTAAACAAAATTATTTGAATTTTTAAGTGCTCGAGTTTGGTGATTTAAATCGCCTGAGTTTGATTAGAAACATCGCAATTTAATCTAAAAATTACCCAAATTTGACAAACTTTTGAATCATTTTATTGTAAAACTTTCTAATTTAAAAAAAATCTTTTATATTTTGAAAAAATGCCCTAATTTAAATAAAATCTGTATAATTTAATACAAAATTATTTAAATTTTGACTAAAATTGTTTAAATACTTACAAATTTTTGCTGAAACCCAACTAATTTGCCCAAAATCATTTATTTTGCAGTAAGTATTTAAAAAACGTGATCAAAATCATAAATTGTGGTAAAATTTTAAAGATTTTCTTTAAAATTGCTTAAATAAATTCACATTTTAACAAAAATTGTCCTGATTTGACCAAAATCCTTTAAGTCCTGATATAATTTTTTTAAATTTGATAAAAATTGTTATATTTTATGCGAAAATTATCTAAATTTTGAAAAATTACTCAATAATTACTCAATAATTTTGGATCAAATTTTAAAAATTTTCTTCCAAAATTTGGCCAAAAATTATTTAAATCCTGATGGAAATTTCCAAAATTTGATGAAAATTGTTATAATTTATATCAAAATTATCCAAATTTTGAAAAAAATTGCCATATTTGTATCAAAATTTTAATAATCTTGGGTCAAATTTTAAAGATTTTCTTTAAATTAATACAAATTTTAACAAAAATTGTCCTGATTTGGCAAAACCATTTAAATCCTGATTAAAATTAATTAAGATTCACAAGTATTATTATAATTAACACCAAAATTATCTAAATTTTGGCGAAACACGCAAAATTTCTTATCAAAATTATACAATTTTCATCAAATTTGTCAAAATTTTAATAAAAGCTGCTCAAATATTTTATTCCAAATTATCTAGATTTTAATGAAAACTGTTAACATTTTATCAAAATCACCGTTTATTTACTCAAAATCATCTTAGTTATGATGAAACTGTATGATAAAAAGTATTTCAATCAAAATCATTCAAATTAATTAGGGGTAATTACGTGATTACACCCTCCCCCTTTAAAACCGCCACTGTTTGTTACGACGAGAAGAAAAAATTATAAACGAAAATAATTATTTTATATGAAACTAAAAAGTTTTACTCATTCGGGTCATAATGACCCAATACTCTGAAATACGAAATGCGACGAAAGTTGTCGCATTTTTTGTGCATTTTTGTGTTTATCATTGCAATTTTATATAAAACAAAATTAAAAATAAACAAATTTTATAAAAATAAATATTCAATTTCATTATATGTTACTTCTTGTGATTTACAACAAATCGTATTTGTTTTATTGTCTCATTTAGAAGAGAAAAGTAGGGCTAGTTTGTTTTTGTTGCTGTTTCTAGCTAAAAAAAGTTCAGAAGGATCTTTTAGAGTGCACATGGTTGTTTAAATTTTTATTACTAGAGCACACGTTGTACAGAACGGGGTTGTTTTCTTGCCAAAATCAAAAGTCCCAATTGGTTTCCCTAAATATTTTTTTTAAAGAAAACATTTTCACTCTAATCCTCTCGGCATAAGAAGAATGCGTTACTACTGTTTCATTTAAGATGTTATAAAACACAATCATAGGTCATTCATTTGTTTTTTGTTGATAACAACGTTTTATGTTAATGCAATTGGTTGTTATCAGCAACTCAGATTGATTCGGTGGTTCGTTAAAATAATTTTTCGGAGCTTTAAGTTAAAAAAAGAATATATGGGCGCCAGCAAATTTAGGATTTGCAGAAAAAGACATTCACTAAAGCAGGTTTCGGTTTGTTCAATTGCCATAAATAAAAATAATCGGCGAAAATTTATGCAAAAAAAACTCCACATCAGTTTGACTCGTATACTACATACAAATAAAAAAAATTATTAAATAACAAATCAAAATTTATATTACTTGTACTGCTGCTCAGTTCCCGTGTTTTAGTGTGGTGCTTGGTACAAATATGCCTAGTTTCTCATCTGGCCGTACTCATGGACTTGCTGACTTCTTCAACTTATACTTACTTGTTAAAAAACATTTTTGGATTTTCTTAGTCTGGGTCAAATCACTTTATCATCCGCGAATTTTAATGTTTAGTGACTCCTCATACAGTTCAAATGGCATTATCCCGCCTTTTTTCACTATATATGGTTTTCGATGTATATTTTAAACAGGCGTGGCGATACCATTACCTTTTGTTATCCTTAAACCCACCCAAAAGATCTTTTTCGATTTTAATGTTAATGTATTAACCTTCGCAAAGTTGTTGTATGGCTTTTATGTTGATAAATGTTTGTCTTAGGGCAAGGATGTCGAACTCGCGGCCCGCAACGAATGTTTTTGCGGCCCGACCCGGCCAATAATAAAATAATATTGACGAACCGGTGCAGAATAAGATACAGAATCTGCTAAACATTTTTCTCGTTCGCACGTGAAATTACGGCACGCGCAAACACCCCCTACTTACTATATACAAATAAAACTATGTATCTATATTGAAGTTTTCTTTGCGGACCACCAAAAGTAAACCACTGTTTATTTGGCCCAAGTTAGCTTTTGAGTTTGACATCCTTGTCTTAGGGTTTTGTTACTTGGACCCTTAGACGTATGACCTTTTTTAGATCAAAGTAAATGTGCTTCTTTTTCGTACGTCAGCTGTTGTTTTAGACAAAATGCATTTCCTACACATATTCTGTCTGCAAGGAAGCAAACTTGCTCTTCTTTCATCGCAATAAGGAACTGAATAATTTTGCCGAATATTTTGCTAAATGTACTTACTGGTGACTAAAATACATCGATATTTATCGCTTCCAATCTTGCTTCTTAAATATGGGTGTTACTTTGGTTATTTTTTTTTTCGTTTAAGCAGGTATTAAATAAAGTTGTCATTGTCGCTTTCACATTTTATTAGTTCAGCAGGAATGCTTTCTAGGATAAAAACTTTGCTCTATTTGATTTCTTCTTTTTCTTCTTCTTGGTGCCATATCCGCCTAGCGAATGTTGGCGATCATCCCCGCTATATTAACCTTATTGGCAGCAGCACGGAACAACTCAACTGATGTCTTTCCATACCATTGTCTAAGGTTCTTTAACCATAAGGTATGTCTTCTCCCCGGTCCTCTATTACCATTGATCTTTCATCGACGAATTTTTCTGTTTAAAGTGCGGAGCCTTTGGCTTGTTCTTACTTCCTACTTACCTTTTCTTTTAGTCTAAAAGTTGCAGAGATTAACCTCGACTATCAGCCAGATTCCGCAACTAATTCGCTAGTCTAGTAGTCAAAGCGGCCGACCTCGGCCCCCAGCTAGCATTTCGCTGTTCGCGTCACCTATTTCATTAGTCTGACAGTCAGCCTCTCAGCTAACACCCTCTTATATGTCTACTTAATCCAAGCAAACGAGATGTTTTTGTCTGTGTCAATGCCAACGTCGATCCATCCGTCTGTCCTCCCCGGCGGCTAAGAGGAGTAATTATTTTTTTGAGTGACAATTTTTTTCGTGACTTATTTTTGTTTGATCTTGTACTATCTGAAATCTTCTAATTTTTTGAGCTCAGCCATTTTTGACACAGGTCGTTTTTCTCTTGTACGTTGTTTTTGATTTCTTGTACTCACCATAAGCCGTTCTTTGTGGATTTGTTTATTATAGTACCAATTGCTTTCTCTTCCGCTTCGTGTCTACATTTTGCGATGTGACTGTAAATGCGCTTTGATATTTCCTTACAGTTAACCTACAGTTTAAAATCTAGTCATGGTTGGTATAAACTTTTTGTACCTTCATTCTTTAGGTTTTTCAGATTAAACGTCGACGTCTTTGTTTAACATCTGTAATTGAATTTATTTTTCTGGTATTTTTAGTTAAGAAATATTACATATAGCAATCTGTACCGCAGCATGGTCTTCTGCACATCTTTGCGTTTTCTTATTTCAATGTGGTGTTTTGTTTGACCATTACATAGTTTATAATCGAGCTGTGTTTGTTCACATAAATTTGTGTATACCTTTATATTAAGAAATCCATTAGTGTCTTTCCTATTATTATTGTCGCAAATGTTAATTAATCTTTGTCCATTATCCTTGATGTTTTTTTCTCCGAATCTTCCCACTACGCTACTGTTTTTGCTTATTCTAGCAATACACTTCCCGCAACTTGTTTTTCTTTACTGACGCCATTATATAGATCTATAAAATTTTCTTTTGTTTGCATATTTTTCCTTTTTTCTTTGTTTCTATCAGTGCTAGGATTACTGCTCCACTTTTTATTTCTTGTACTTTTCCTCTACATTCATAAATGTTGCTGGTGTATCTTTCCATTGATTTTGTCCTACTTCAGATGCAAGCAAATAAGGTTTTTAGTATGTTTGTAGTTTTTCCAAGTCCTGGTCTGTTGCCCTAACTCCCCAACCTGAAGGGTTAAGTATTTTTTATCATGATGATGCAAGCTTGGCCTTAGGTATGTTCGTCACTTGTGATTGTCTAATTCTGTCAAATGCTTTGGTAAGGTTCACAAAACACATATAGGCATTTGGTTCTTTATTGAATTTCCAACGATCGGTCGGCCGATATAAATGGCGTTAGTTTTTGGACAGTTCTTCCTGAAACGTTGTTGCTGTTCTCTTATTGATAATAAATCGTCGATTATTTTTGCTACCATGCCAGTTCGGAGTGAAAAAGTTTCATTCCGCCGTAATTAGCGGAATTCTTCAAATATTTAAAAATAAAAAAGGTAAGAATATGATAATTCAATTTCGGGTCATATTGACCCGATGAGTACAGCGGGGATGGATAATATTTATCTGTCTGCGCAAAGTATAAAATTTCATATTTTATTCATTCAAGTACACATCCCTTTTACAATCAAGCCCATAAGTAGTGAAAATTGTATAATAAACAAGAAATTCCATTATTACATAATCTTTAAAAGCGGCGCGTTTCGATCCATTAATTACTAATATTTAGGCTAAAAGGTTTGAAAGTTTGCTAAGGTATTAAAATTTAAGAATACGTAAGTCAATCTTTAAATTCTTCTCACCTTTATAATAAAACATTGAACAATATAAACGAGCTTCATAAAACTGCTCGAAATAAGTCAACTTTACTAATGATTTATTGCGGGTTGCAGACCTATTTTACAAAAAAACAATCTTACAGTCAGCGCTTACCCTGGCGATTGGTATAAGCTGGTTATGCCTAGTGCGATTTACAGAATGACATGCGACACATAACGGATATCCAAAATTTTGACGTTCCGTAGTTAAAAATGTCACGTTAAAATTAACGTTAAAAATAATGAACTTAAAAATAAATATTTAAAGTGTTGCGTGAATAGTTAACGTTGTTTATAATTTCAATAAATGGCCGAAAATAATACGATGCGTGTATTCATACTATGTTTAAATATAGCCACCGGCGGCCATATTGTTGAGTTAACAGCGGCACCTACAGAACCTGTGAGCCCCAATAGTGCCCTAAAGTAAATTTCTTATTAACTTATTCAGTGTTCACTTATTACTTCACTTAAGTTTATTTTTAAAACAAATTTTCAAGAATATCGAAATTACGGGTTTGAATTCTGCTCGTATTGTGCTAATACGTTATAAATAAATTTTAAAAAATTTGGTTAATGTCGGAAACAAAGCAAAAAAATGACAATTTAAAGTAGTGGAATTGAACCAGAAATTTTTTAAACTAAAACTGGATGATCTACCACTAAGCCACTCACACATTTTTATAATACATTTTTCAAATATTTTTTTCTTTGATTTTTTTTTGTAATGTCATCCTTTTCACATATAACAGATAATGTCAATTATATTTGGTGCTGATAGTTGAAATTGCATTTATTTGGATGCTATATGATGTCCTTTATATATTTTACAGTTCCTGATCACATCAGACCAAGGGTTTGCTCGTTACCGGAAAAAGCTTACAATCCAAGGTTGAGTGATGACATCTACAGACTTCGGACATTCAGCATAACTAACAAGGGAGGTGTGGTGAACTGTGGGGACTCCATTATCAATAGGAGATCCAGATCAAATACCAGCGTTAATTCTACAGCGAGCAGGTGAGTTCAAATAAGCCAATAATTGGACATGTAATTTAAGTCCTCGTTTAAAATAATTAAATACATTTTTATTTCATTGTATGAAAAGATAATTATTGATTTTTGTTTCAGTCATCTTTTATTATACCTATATATTAATAATTATCTAAGTCAAAGGTAGTTACGAAATTTCTAATAATTGTAACCATATAGAATTCCAGTATAGGCTATTTAAGTTAAGCCATACGCCCACTAGCGGAGAAAAATGTACTTTTCTCAAAGTGGGTAACTTCAATATCTCTGTAACGGTAACACTAATCAACACTAAAAAAAAAGTTAAATGACACGAGACCATCCAAAAAAATCGGTCCATCTCAATTTTCATTTCAAAATTTTTTGTTTGTTTTTTTTAAAAAAAATAAAAAATGGTTATTGCCCGTTTCGACGCCCACAAAATTTTGTTTTAAAACTCTCCTTTGGCAAATAAAAACACTGAAAGGGTGTTATCTGACGCTAAACAAATTCCGACGCTTTGTTTGGCACCGCGACGCATTAAAGTGAAAAAAAAAAACGAACGACCATACAATGGTAACTTTAATTAAAATAATACTTTCAAAAGATCATCTAAGGATCTTAAAAACGTGCGATCCCCGGATGTCAACTTCATTTTAGTGCTTTATAACATTATTTTACACACTATAAGGCCTTAAATATGGCGAAAAAAAATAAATTTAAATCGCAAATGACAAAAAACACCCAAAAACAAAAAATCTAAAATCTATGCTTAAATCGATGTAAATTTTCCTACTTTTGGGTTGGTGGTTGTAAACGTTTCGCACGCCATTGCAGTGTGCACACTTAAAGCTGAAAAATCCCATGACATCGATGCCTCTTGGCTTTGATGCTCTACCCTTGTAAAAAAATTAACAACGCCCCTGATATAAGCTAAAGCGTTTTTAATTTCATGACCACCTCCGTCCAAGATTAGTTTTTACACCTTGGTATAATCGCAACGTAAATAATTTCAACTAAATTAATAAATTAAGAAAAACTGTGAACATTTATTAAAATTAAAATTCTAAGCGTTTATCATTAGCAATATGGCATTTTTTTTAATGAAACATTTTTTTAAATTTACTTTTCATTGTCCTTTTTTGTTTCGTTATCAGTTAAAATCATCCCTCACTTGACTTAAATAAATGCTCGCCATCTAATATAGCGCGATGTAATTTTTATTACGCCAAAGTTTAATGGGTGCAATTTATCACCTTCCAGCTCGCATGAAAATTATATTCTCAATAATGCTTCAAAGCGCAATACACAAACGATATTTAAATGTGTTTCTTATAGCTTTAAGACACGAGCGTTCTAAATTTGAAATAAATTTTTTTTTATTGCTGCCAATATGTATTTATGTTGGCCTCAAATCGCGAAATTGACAAATTACCCAAATTTTTTGTATGTGCTGGGTTTTGAGTAAATTAATAACTAAAGTTGCTGAAATGACAAATTGGTTTGTAGATTAGGCGCTAAAATGTAACCAAATATGCATATATGCGTATAAAAAAATGGAGGTGTGGTCACCACACGACTTTCATTTAC
>JARJDX010037579.1:0-10850 GCA_030264735.1 Gymnusa sp. GC000175
TTTACAAAGTAAATTAAAGTATAGTAATCGCGACAATTTTTAAAATCGAGATTTTTGCGGAAATATCCGTTTTCGACCTTCCTCATTCAGAAAAAGTTGATTTCGAAGTGGTGTCTGTCTGTCTGTGTGTATGTCTGTCTGTCTGTCTGTGTGTGTGTCTGTGTCCTCTCTACAGCCCAGACGGCTAAACTGATTGTCCTGAAAATTCATATTTAAGCTTTTAACAAATATTGGGAGGTCCCAGTGACTTTTGGCTAAAATCCAAAAATAGGAAGTGGTAGTTTATTGGTAAGGTTTTTAGGTTTTTTTGCAAATATTTCAAAATCTATTGAGTTTATGAAAAAAACCTAAGAGTACGAAAGTGTGTAAAAATAAATTTTACATTTTGTTCCTATCATTTTTTCAAAATTTAACATTTTTAGAACTCATTGTTTTCTGTTGCTATGCAACATTGTCAGTGTAATTGTTCATATTCATATCAAGTTGCAAAGACGTTATGTCATTTGATCATCTGACAATAAATGAAATAGGGTTAACTACCGGTCAAATGTGATAGACGTCAATAATTGAATTATTATTGCCAACATACATCTTTAAATATGATAGTTAACCTAAAAAATATCTCAAATTAGTAAATGAAAGTCGTGAGGTGACCACACCACCATTTTTTTTATGATATTTTTCTGTTTCCAGAATTTTTGTCCACTATATTAATACCCCCTCGTATATATGATTTTTCTTCCAGACTTCTAGTGTGACGGCTGGATCGGCAATTTTTTTAAATTTAGTATTACTGTAGTGGTAGATGCTTTATAAAATAATTACAAAATATTCGCCCTTTACAAGCTCGCTAGATGGCGCGTCGAATTTTGGCAATGTTGCTGTTAAGTGGGTGTAGATTCAATATTTACATATGATATACCAGTGGCGCACCCAGGTTTTAAGCTTGGGGGGGAGCAATGACTGGGATTCCCCGATTTCCGAGACGAAAGAATTTAAAATTTAGTGCGTTCGGTAACTGTACTCATGTTAGAGTTGCGTATATAGTCAATATAGTGCCAAATCCCGACGACCCAAAATTTAACACTAAACCACCCGGCATGTTTAATTTTTAATACATTCGTTTTTATTTTCATATAAATTATTTTAGGTAAAAAAATTATAAAAACCATACTTTTTTAAGCCTGGGGAGAAAACGGGACCCCTACACCACCCCGCTCCCTGGGTACGCCTCTGTGATATACATTTTGTAGCACTGTGGGTTGTTGTGTATTTTGATTAAAATATTGTCGCTTGTATCACTTTGTGACATAATATCATATGCGAGGAATCATAAGCGAACCCTTCTAAAAGAAGAAACTCGTTCATTAGGCAGGCATGTTTTAAAATGCGGATTTATTACATTTACATTATTACATTGGTTTTTAATTGTTATTGAAGAGTATTAAAAAGATTGGGTCCTCACAACAACAAATATTGCATTGAATTGAAGTATTGATCATCAGTATCGACTCATTGATCATCAGTCACTATATGCTTACACTATCTTCTTCAGTTACAATATCTAATTAAAAATAATGCAACTTATAAGACTCGACACACAAACTATATTCTATTTATACACATAGCAGGCATAACAACATCTTTAACTTTAAACTTTGGTCTCAAACTTTCTTTGTGTTTTTTTTTCATAGAGGAAATTTGTGGCAAATGAAAAAAATATACTGCTTTTTTTTTCGTAAATAGCTTTTTAATTTATTGGCGGCTTGTTTAGAAATTTTAAGCACTTGTAATAAGTTTTAACAAAACTTTCCTTAAACGTGAGGTTGCGAGAAAATTACTCTTGCACCCTCTGCATTACTTCGGCTACTCAACACCAGTAGGGCGACTCTTTCGCTGCAAACAGCGAATAGTAGATAGTGGAAAGATAGGTAGTAATAAATAGGTTTTTGCAGTGAGGACTTATAACACTAATTTGTACTTTGCTTAGGATTCTATATTGCAAATTATTGCAAGTTTTATATTAAAACTTCAAATCTGTTTTTCTGTGCAAAAGCTCCTCGATCCTTATTTAATAATTATTTTATACCAATTATCTCAATTATTTTAAAAATATTAATTTTAAATATTTTTTTTATATAAATGACAAGTAATCATCATAAAAATTTAATTGTTGTATTTTTACATTATTTTCACGCTTTCTGCATTATTTGCATTAAAATTGTAATTGTTTTCAAATTTTTAATGCTATGAAACTATTCGTTGTAATGCACCAGCGCGCACTCCTATGCTTTATGAGGAATTTAAAGAGCCAACACGAAGGTGCACCAAATTCGATTTAAATAAAAAACATTGAATGAAATGGCATTTGTTCAAGAATTATATCCAATAGGTGCACAATGAAAATTCAATCAATTATTATATTAATTATAATCTCCACATAATCGACTAAATTTTACGATTTTATAATAAGAGTAAGGAAATTAAAATTTTAACAAATCACCTTCACGTTTCTTTAACAATTCTTCAGTTAGCTGACTATTTTGACCTATACAACTAAGAAAAGTTATTATTATTACTAGAATATCTATTTTATTTTAAATATGTTTAATTAATACAATAAAATAATATACTGCATTAAAGAATGTAAAATTTTCTATTATATAAAATTTGTAATTAAAATTTAAGTATAAAAAAATTAATAACATTTAAGCTCTATAAGTAATAAAATCATTAAAATTAAAAAAGTAAAATAAGCCATGCTACACAACATTCTCCTTGATTTTTTAAATTATTTATTATAATTTATTTCATTCATAAATTAACAAAAAATACTTCTTTCATTACTTATGACTCGTCACTTTCGTATGTGTTAGTTAGAATGTAACACATCCATTTTTTTATTTGATTTACAAACTCGTTCAAGACGAGATGTTTCATATGCAATTTAAATGCAGTAATAAATTTCTATATTAATTGCACCTTTAAATTTAATGCTGATTTAATGATTGCTGTTTTTGTTCATTAATTAAGCAATTTATATTATTTCCGTTATTAACATACGGATGCACAATTTATATTCATTTATTAAACTTTAGAATTTGTTAATTGTACTCTTACTCACTTGTAATTCTAATTACAAAGAGAACTGTATTGCATTTAATGCAATAACATTATATTGCAGTTATTGACTACTTATAACGCTCATTTGCATTACATCACATACATACAAGCAGATAACAGATAACTTTCTTAAAGATAATGTTAAAACCATTTTTGACACTAGTGTATTATGAAAAAAAAACTACCCCTATTAAAATAAAGGACAAATTTAATTTGAATTTGCTTATAGTTGCCCTAAAAGCAAAATACATGTAATAAGCATGCACCAGATATAAGCAAAAACAAACAAACAAAGGACGACTTCTTTGACACACTCGATGTAATAATTAAAAATATCTAGAAAGAAAAGATTATAATACTGGGTAATATACCTAATTGCCAGGATAGGAAACACAAGAATACCCGGAATTATTAACACACAAAATAAAGTATTAAACGACAATGGAGAAATGCTACTACATAAATGTATGGAACATGAAATTCCATTCAATCACACATTTTTCCCACATAAATTAAAACAAAATTACACATTCGAAAACTCTAGGAACAAAATCAATGATTGACTTTGAATTCACAAATCACAGCATTAGCCTCAATAAAATACCAGATGTAAGATCACTCACGTCAGTCAATGCTGGAGGAGATCACAGACTCCAAAACGCAAAAAACAAAGACCACTTTACCTTCACAAATACAGACGTATAAATAAACATAAAATCACCAAGACTATTCTAAAAATTAATTGCCGAAGAAAGAACATCAAACCGCTAAAAGCATACAATCACCATTTACATGTACAAGAAAGAAAAGAAAATCGATCCAAATAACTAAAGGGGAATCACCTTAATTAACTCTACAACAAAGTTATTCACAAAAATTATCGCTTACAAAATCAATTAGGCAATAATAATATCTGTTGAACAGTAAGGTTTTAGAAAAAATAGATCACCATACGATAACTAATAGTTATCTTCCTTCCCTTTTATGGGTATGCGGACAAAAAATTTGTTGCCAAGCATCGATCTAAGTTTCTGGGCACCCCTTTAAATTCATTAATTATTCCGGCGTGACCACGATAGTCTGATGTCAACATTCGCACCGACTTTAGTGCTGTGGTGATAGCAAATTGCTTGCCCGTAAGAACATCATTAGCGACACTTTTATAAGCGCTAGCTAATGGATTCTTTTATCAAGTGCCGTTCACCACGTACGCCGTAGTAAAGTATTGGTATAACTACAGCTCTATATAGCCAGTAGGTAATTTTGGTGTTGAGGCGCTAGGATTTTCTCACCGTTCTCTTGCAAAACCGTTGCTTTCGGCGCTCTTTTATGTATGTTGAGCTTCCATGATAGTACCTAAGTACTTGTCGTTCTCTTTGATCACCAGCTCATTGCCCTTCAGAGTTGGGAGCTTAAATGCTGGGATGTTTTCTTGTGAAAACGACTAGCTAGGTTTTCACTGGGTTGACGTTTACGCTACACCTTTTGCACCATTGCGCTATTTTCAATAGGGAACCTTCAACAAGTTGCGACATTATATTGAGGTGTTTGCCTGTGGCCGCTATTGCTACATCGTCCGCATATGCGATGACTTTGCAGCCAGAGTTTCTCAGTTGGAAGAGCAGCTAGTTTAGCGTGATGTTCCAAAGAAGTGGCGAGAGTACGCCTTCTTGTGGGGTTCCTCTGCCACCTTCCATCTTATGTGGGCTCTGATGTTCCTTTCACGGAGCATTTTACCGATCAGGTGACATAGAGCGTTGTCTATTGCTAGTCCAGTTAAGGCTGAATAAGAATATGGCTTCAGGCTTTACGTTGTTAAATGCCCCTTTTATATCGAGGAAGGCAACTATTGTGTACTCCTTATGTCTCATCGTGCTCACAATCTGGTTTACCAAAACATGGAGTGACGTTTCTGCAGATTTCTCCTTTGTGTATGCTTACTGGAACCTTGACAGCATTTTCGGACCTTGTGTGCCCTTTATTTGCAATCAATCTGTCAAGCCTCTTAAGCAGGAACAATGATAAGCTGATTGGTCATGGGTCTTTGGGGGTAGTGTGTGCGGTCTTTCCTTCTTTTGGGATAAAGACCGCCTCAACCTGTCTCCTTATCTTTAGGATGTTAAACATAATCTCCAACCAGGGTGTAACTATGTCCATGGCTTCTTGCAGCTCGACTGGACTGATCCCTTCAGGTGCAGGTGACTTGAAGCTTTTAATGCTCCAGATTAACTTGTCTCTATCTTAAATTTTGTTAGCCAGATACTGGGGTGGAGTAGTTATAGTGGAGTTAAATTCATTTATTTCGCTGCTTGGGAAGGGTGTATTCATAAGCAGCTCCAACATTTTTATACATGAGGTAGTCCAGTTTCCATCTTGCTTCTGTATGAAGCTTTGGGCTGCCGGATCCTTGGATGAAATTTTTTCGGTGTCCACCACCAGGGAGTGAATATGAAAATCCTCAAAATAATCAAGCCAAAACTTATAAAACACAATACAGGTACACACAAAATAAGACAAAAGAGAAACACTTGAGGTCGCAGACGGAATAAGACAGCCTCGGCCAACCCTCTTTAAGGTTTTACTGGACGAGATATTAAGAGATGTAAAATTACCAGAAATAGGATACAGAATTGAAAAAGAACATAGAAACATCTTGTGCTTCGCAGATGACAGCATAGCAGTAAATAAGATGACCTTCAGCGCCTACTGCATAGATATTCAATAAAAGCTAAAATACCTAATTGTATCAGCTGAGAAAACCAAATGTTTGATAATCAGCTAGAGCCCAATATGATGCAAACTTAGGCAGACAGGATCATAGAGCAAGTCTTAAAGTTTTCAAACCTAGGAATCAACATAACCAGCTGCGCCAAAAAAATCGAATAGTGCAGGAAAGCAACCAATAAAACAGCGTTGACAGCTGGCGCACTAAACTCGAATCATATGCGTCATCATAAGGGATCAGATAAGAAGCTCCGTGATACGGGAAGAACTGAAAGAAGGTTCAAGAATTTGTCCGCTGGTAAGAACAAAGAAGAAGAGAATGGCGAAAGCATGTAATCCTTATGGGAGACGATCGCATGGCAAAGTGGGCAAACAAAATCGCCCAAATACTAAAAGACCAACAGACGACCACCAAAACGATGGCTGAATTAGTGGACATCAACTTTACAAGAGGCTACACAGCAGTAAAGAAATAGGAGCTGTTCCTACATAGAAGGAGAAGGATAAGGGAGAAGACAATGAGGAGAAAGAGTACAAAGTTAAGTTTTTTTCTGTATAATATATTGTAAAAGTAGTGCCTCATGGCACCAAGACGGGACTTTTGCCCTTTGCTCCCTTAAATAATGCTGAGACTGACGAAATGACAATTAACGGGTAGACGTTTTGACTATGCGAAAAATAATCATAATGACTTCTACAACATTAAATTATTGTACACAAAAATAGTTCTTCATAATTTTTAAAGCTTGAAAGAAAGTCTTAAGTTAGGAGGTTCATGGACTAGCGATTTGTGATATGCGGAAAGTGGTTTTACTTATGATTGGTTAAATTTAAACGCAGTTTAGGCGGCAACTTACTACTTCAAGATCTTGCGATATCCGCAGAGCTTGAAATGATTTCAATATTTTGAGAATTCCGCCGGTCGTATTTTGTGCTGCACATGCCTAAATATTTGTTAAACGTACGTATTTGTTATGTAAATTTTAATTCGCAAATAATTAGTTTACCCATGATTTTTTATTAATACGGTAAAAGAATTAAAAAAAAAGATATTTTCCATGACAGTAACACTAATTTACAGAAACGTCTGCATCACAAAATATACAATAGTGTAAAAGTAGAATTTAGCTCTTTCAACAACTACAAAATACCCTATAAAATTACTATATTCTGCGATTAAAATCGCCACTGCATGAACTAGCTGGTAATAAATCGCAGAATTTTGGGGAAATGTCTTTCCGCAAAACGTAAATCGCCAGTGCATGAACCTACCTTCAGAGTAAAATGTTTAATGAACGCTTGGTCAGGAAAACTTCAAGCATAACCAAAGAATTTTCAATTTTTAACAACACAATTTAATAGATTAAAAATCACGTTTATAAATTATAATTTTTTACTTCGTGATTTTCTTTACATTACCACTAAATTCAAAAACTATTAAAAATTACAACCAGGGTTTCGAAAAATAATTTAAAACAAAATTTCTCTAAAATCTTCGCAATTTTTCTAAAAAAAACTAATAATCGAAAGAGTTAAACTTACTTTACCTTGATCTAATTTCACAGAAATTTTGTCATACATGAAAGGAATGCATCTTACACATTTCATGTGCAGGATTTATAATATGTAATATACTTACTCATCTCTAGAGATATCTTCTATTGAAACAAGTTATAATAAATTAGTGATATTCAAAGAAAACAACGTAAAAAATAATATTTTATATTTCAAAACCCAAGTTGGTTTTAAACTCCCTTAATACATTTAGTATACACATATAAAAATGTGTTTATGAAAGTTTTATTTTAATTTAAGTTCACACATCACATTTTTGATGGCATTTAATTTGTCATTTCCATTAGACTTGAAATTCCCTAAAATAAACATTTTTCTACTGAAACTACTTTTCTATTTTCTAATATATTTTTATTATTTTCTCTAATATAATGCAAAATAATCTGTTGGCAAATCTTTTGCAATAATTAATGTAAGATTTTAATTACAAGTTGTAAATATTATTTTTTTAACAAATGCTGAAGAAGTAGCAATAACTTTATAATTACCACCACATTAAGAAAGTTTACTAAAAACTGTTATTAAAAGCTTAAATAAATAATAATGACATTTTTATTGAAGATATTAGTGAATAACTTTTAATTAAGATTCAAGGGCACACGATATTAAAACTCATATATTGGTTTTATATCAAGATAAAATTTTATTCTATTAAATTAATAATATTATTATTAAGTTTTTAATTACATCTTAAGTTGTTTGCCCTTATAAATTTATACACATTTATTAAAATTATATTACTTACACTGATAAACTTACCATAGAAATATAAACACCTTAGCTTATTAACAACTATATAATTATAAAAAAAAAGTTGCAGTAATTACAAAAACTTTTGTATCTTAAATTTATAAGCTAGACATTTACAACTTTAATGCATATTGATATACCGTAAAATGACTGAAATGGTAAATTTATTATTGTCTCGAATAAAAACTATTTATAATTAAAGAACAAAAAACAAAATGTATAGTTCTAGTTCCACCTAATTAAGGATGTAGATTTTATTTTATAAGGTAAATAAATTATTGAATTTATTGAGTTTTATCTGTAGAATCCGTTTCTACAGATTAAAAATTCTATAATTCTATATAATTAATCCAATTAAAATTTTATTGAAATTAATTTACATGTTTACAAATTTCACTTGCATAAGTAAATAGTTCAAAATGTTATGTTTTATTTTAAATAATAATAATAAGTAGGTCATAAAGACACAGTTTACTGATAATTATCATATTTATTTGATCAATTAAAACAGTAGTGAAATAAAGTTTCTCCAAAATTATAGGTTGTTGGTTATATTTATATGTTACCTGTCAAATCCGATTTTAGGACAATCTAGATCTGAGTAGACCAAAGCGGTTTATCCCAAGCGATAGTATGAATCGGTTTGCCCAAATGCAAGCTCAATTATTTTAAAACCAATGCAAAAATAAACTTATTTGTCCTGTGTAAAGTATTTTGAAAAGTTCGTTAGCATAATTAAAATGAGTTATGGGTTGCTTTATTTGCATTGCTCTTGTGAATTGCGTTTTTTTCGTCATTACGAAGATTTAGTAAGCGGAAGAAAAGATTTTTTGTTAAAATTATGAAAAATCATCATCTTATTGTTGTTATTCTTCGCAGTTTCTTGAGATGTTACTTGTCAATTGTGTTCACTTTTACTTTCATTTACGAAGTGTTGTAATCTCGACTACCCTCATTCAAAAAAATTTTTTTGGAAGTGGCTGTCTATCTGTAACCTTTCTACAACCCATACGCCTAATCTGATCGGCCTGGAAATTTATATTTAAACTTTCAACAAAAATTAGGAGGTCCTAGTGACTTTTGGCTGAAATCCACCAACCAAAATTGAATAGGTTTTTCGGTTTTTTGAAATTCTTTTAAATACTTTATGGAAAAAAACATAAGAGTACACAAGTGTTTAGAATTAAATTTGCAAAAAAATTTGTTGTTATCATTTTTCTCAAAATTTAACATTAACAGTCATTCTTGTTCGTTGCAAAGTTTACGGGAATTTATTTCCATCAAGTAACAGAAACATAATGTCATTATAATCAGCTGACAATTAATGAAATAGGTTATTTATATATGATTCAAAAGTAACAGATGTCACTATCAGAGTTATTGCCAATATTCATTTCACAACAAAACGAAGTTGCGGAGACATAATGCCAACCTAACTGGATGATACTTAATGAAATATAATTGTGTTTATATTAAAAGTAACGGATATGGTTTAAATTCGTAAATAAAAGACGTGTGTCAAATTTGAATAGGGTATTTAGTATTGAATGTAGTCATATTCTGTTTGAACCTTCAATGTGCAGTTAGTAGTGTATTTACGAAGGAGATCCCTTAACAGAAGAAATAACGAAAATGTTCAGCATAATACTAAACCATGGGAAGATCCCGCTTGAACGAAAAACTAGCACAACCATGCCTATATTTAAAAAAGGAGAAAAGGAAAAAACCTGAAAACTACAAAGGAATCTTGGATAAACTGGCACCTTTTCTGGAAATAAACGAAGAAAAACGGGGCTTTCTTCAAAATCGATCAACCATGGACGCCCTATTCATTTTCAAAAAGCGATTGAATTTAAGGGCACCGGCACTTTGTAGACATTAGAAAGTCATTTAAGTAAGACTAAAGTACGTGACAACAACACTACTGAAGAAAAGCACGTCAGAACAGTTAATAAAAATAATAGAAGACATAAACACCACAACAAACGTTTAATCAACAAAGGAACTTGCCGAAGAAATAAAATGCACAAGTGGAATACGCAAGGGGGACTCGTTAAGCCCAGTCCTCTTCAACATAGTCATGGACAATCTAATAAATGGCAACAAAAACATAAATATCTTATGCTACGCGGATGACGCGGTACTAATCGTGGAATCAGAAAACGATCTCATCGACTTCTCTATAAATATATAATATGGAAATTTACACCGAAAAGACCAAATCGATGGTAGTATCGAAAGAACCGACACGATGTAAACTGGTAGTAGAGAACCAAATCATAGAACAAGTAATAAACTTTACATACTTAGGAGCAAAGATAGCCACCGAAAGAAATAAATTTAAGAAAGTCATAAAACAAGGTATGAAGGAGGAGTGTACATCAGGGTACTTAGGAGTTGTTACCTGGAGAAATTAATACTTAGAAAAGAGAGTAAAATAAGGAATTACAAAACAATGGTGAGGACAGTAATAACCTATGCAGCAGAAACGCGGGCGAAAAATGGCAAAATAAAATAATTGCTAAGAACCACAGATATGAAAACACTAAGAACAATAATAGGAACATCACGAATAGGCAGAATTAAAAATGTCGATATAGATATGGAACGCCTATATTACCAGAGCCGAAGACGACAGGCTAATCAAAATCGCCAGACCAGAGAACGACAACAAAAAA
>JARJDX010037586.1:0-10554 GCA_030264735.1 Gymnusa sp. GC000175
TGACCATCAGGTGCATACAACTTTAATAATTAATAGTCATTAGAAAATATAATTACTGCGCTTTACAATACGTTATAAAGCCACTTATTTTAAGTATTTGTTACTATGCATTAATATTGCTTCCTTCATTCGCGCATTAACTGGATAAATAATTTCGTACATTCATTTAAAGTTTACTTGGGGGGACAACGTGTTAATAACACTAATGTAATTATGAGTATTGCAATTTGGAAAAATTATTGTTTCAACTTGCAATTTATGAAATGAAATGTAATTTAAACAAATTATAAAATGAGCTTACTTAACGAGGAGTTAAATATTTTTGTGCAAAATGTCAGTATTATTCCGTATTATCCACCTAGTTAGTATTTTTTTATTTTCGTTATTTTTTATTTTTTGCTTGTCAGTAAAGTTATCTTTATGTTTTTCGTGCTACTTTCCTTATGTCTAGTATTAATTATTATAAAGTTCTTGAGCAATTTCATTGGTTTTTACTTATTGATGAACATTTTATTGTCTCATATCATTAACTTTCTAGTAAAATTCAAGTACACTGTCTTCTATCAGCCAGTTAACAGTCCTGTAATGCCAGCCAACCATCCCTTGACAAAAGCAAGAAGCTCATATTCTGTGATGTGGAAACTGTCGAACCTTGTTCACTATCCTGTACAAACCAATTAACAGATTCTAGGTAAATTGCTCGAAACTTATTTCTCCAAAAAATATTTCTCAAAGTACAAGTTCCTCGAAAAACTAATAACTCGAATGTAAATATGTTCGAAATATACACTCGTGGACAAAAAAATTCGAACACAAAAGTAAATGTCTGTTAGCATAAGAAGAATTTCTTTTTTTTTACAAGACGTCAAAAATTATCTATAAAATAAGAAATGGAAGTAAGAAAGGATACTGAACATTTTATCCAATAAGATAAAGTGACAAAACAGTAAATTAATCAAAATTTCCAAATTTATTGATCATATTGGCCAAGCTTTACAACAATTATTTAAGCGATTAACAGTGTGTACTACCTCCACGAACTCTAATGACTTCTTCCATATAGCGTAGTAAACTTTAAATGCAGTTGGCGACCTCTTCTTGTGTAATGTTTTCCCATTCCTTACGAAGAGCTTTTCGAAGATCCTAAATAGTTACCGGTAAGGGTTGTCGGTGCCGTACACGTCGCCCTAATGAACCCCAGAGATTTGCAATGGGATTCAAGTGCGGGCTTCGAGCTGGCCATTGCAAACTACGAATGTAGTTTGATATTTTTTTTTAACACAGATCGTTTCTTAAATGGGAACACACATCTTCATCCTTTCCAAAAATTATCAGTCATAAATTCTATAGTATATAAAGCCCATTCAATCTCTCAAAAGGAATTGTTGTCCTCAGAACTGACTCACGTCAAAAATACGCTTCTCAAAAACAATTACAATTTAAAGGACATTAATCGTGTCATCAAAAAAGTCATGAGTAAAAATCAAAAACCTCGAGAAAAAGCGGCGTTTTTGCCATATGTAGAAAACTGCAAAGACAAAATCGGACGAATTTTACACAAATATAATGTAAAGACTATTTTCAAATCGGACTTCAAAATCTGTAACGTAACAAACAATGTAAAGAACAAAATTATTTTTTCATATTCGGGAATTTATCAAGTAGTTGCAATTTGAAATATTTTGGCGAGACCAAACGGCAAATTAGGACACGCATAACTGAACATCAACGGGCAGTACGTCTTAAAAATATTTGCGGCTCAGCCCTTGCTGAGCATTCCTTCGAGACAGGTCACCAAATTGATTTCACTAATGTGAAGTCATTATCTATAATCCCTCATTACAAAAAGCGTAAAGTTTGTGAAGCCATATGGATTCATAATAATCCTCTTAACTTGAATCGCGAGCTTGGTTTTGAAATCTCCAATACCTGGAAATATTTGTTTTCATCATTAAATTCCCATCTCTATTAATTCTCTTCGTCCTATATAATATAGGCATACACACTCGAACAAGGTCCTTAGTTATCGGACTTTTCCGCCTTGAGATTGCTCACTGCAGTGGCGAGCGAAACGTTGGTAACAACCAGTAAAAATACGCGACTTAAACCCGAATGTAAAAAAACTTACACCATCTTACACTTTCGTTACAATTTCACAAAGTATGTGGGCGGCCGATCACATACTCTTCAACGCTCAAAGTAATCGTCAACAATTTTTAATTCCGGCGCAATTATATTTTTGTCGTAAACACATCCAGGGGCACATATTACATCTAGTATTCAAACGTTTTCCAAGAATTGAATTTAAAGTTAAGCAATGTCTGGAATTTTTGCTTGGTTTCCTTAGAAGTATTAAATAAAACTTTACAGATAAGAGCCATACTTTTTCAAATATCTTTTGTTCTACTTACGATTAGAGTTTCTTTTGTTTGTCATGATCTATTCGGTTGACGACGAGAACCAGCTCTTGTCGTTCGGGTAGTCGTTTTTCTCTTTGTTGCCCAACTTTGCAGATGCCATTCTTCCCACATGTTCCTCTTTTCATCATCTTTGTCCATTTTACCACATCTTGTATTTTAAACCGTCCCTTGTTAGATTTTCTAGTGTGTTGATCTCTAAGAGAAGAATCTCCTAATATCAATCCAAGGATTTAATTTCAGCTGTTCTTATCTTCTGCTTTGTTTTCTTTATTTCGGCTCGGTTTTTAATTACATAAGTTAGTATTTGAGGTACTACGGTTTTGTAAATCTTATCTTAGCCTGGTACAGCTATATATTTATTTTTCTAGATGATGTTCCTAAGGCATCTTGCTATTTTTGATACTTGCCTGCATTGTCACCTTATTCCCAAGATCTCTAAAGGTGATTATTTCAACACCAAGATATATAAAAGACATGACTTGCTCCAGGATAGCGCCATTCAACTTTAACTTCCTTAGTTCTTTAGCTATTACCATGCATTTTGTTTTGCCAGTTGATATTTTCATTTTGTAAGAGTTGGTAGTAATATTAAACTGATGTAGTGGTCTTCTCATTATCCGCTAGCATCATCAGCATAACCTGAGAGGTTGATTAATATTCCATAAATGTTATGTCCAGGTTTTCTCTTTACTGTAGCGACTATACTATTCATGATGGGATTAAACAAAAATAGGTTTAGAGAATCTCCTGTGATATTAATAGTTTCTCTTAATCTCTCGTCAGCATTTTTGTGGTGTTGTTGGTATTTAAATTTATAATAATATTAATTATTACTTGTGCGATATTCTCTTCTGGTAGTATTTTAACATTTTTTAAGACGGCTTGTCTACAAAACACATAAATGCTGGAGTGTTGAATTTTTCTATGATTTGTCGAAGTATGAATATGGCTTCGACAGTGCTCCCATTTTTTCAGAAGCCATGCTACTTCTCTTATTTTGCTATGTGTTTTTGTAACTTGAGAATTATAGACGTGAAGCACTTAATGGTAGTATTTAAGAGAGTTATTTTACTACAATTGCCCAATACTTTTTATCACCTTTCTTAAATACCGGTCTAGTGGTGCTATCTTTCCGTTTATTGTTTACCTTCCTTCCTTTGGATTTTTTTTTGAACATCATTTGGAATTTGTTATTGAGTGCGTCCTCACCATACCTAAGAATTTCGTTTTGAATTCCGCAAGGACATTAAAATTTTATTTTTTTTTATTTTGATTGCTTCTTGAACTTTCTTTATTGATATAGATACTTTTTACATTATTGTTCACTGGGTGGCACGTAATTTGCCTTTGAATAGTTTTGTTATAGAGCGCTTCCGCACCATACTTAAGAATTTTGTTTCGATTTCCATAAGGACTTTAAATTTTCTATTTTTTTTAATTTTGATTGCTGTTGTTATAGAGCGCTTTCGCACCATACTTAAGAATTTTGTTTCGAATTCCGTAAAGACTTCGAAATTTTCTATTTTTTTGATTTTGATTGTTATTGAATATCGCATGAAGAAGCTTTATCATATATTTTTTCCAGTATTACATCTTCTGCGTTTTGTTATTGATGGTTCCGTTCCATATTCGTTATTCTTTTGTCTGGTTTTGAATCATCTTCCAAACTTTCCTTTGGGTACCATAAATATCATACTCCATATATACAATAGCCTCCAAATGGTTTTGATAATTTAATGTGTCTGTTTCTATTTGTGTGCTAAAAAAGCCTTTTTCATCTCTGCTTTAAACTTTTGACTTATTTCGGGAACCATGGTGTTTTATTTATAACTTTATTTTTATGGTTGTTTTTCGTTTACGTAAAACTTTATCGGTTGTGTTTAGGATCCGTAATTTTATTTTTTTCCATATTTCCAACTCCAAATATGAAATAACTATATAAGCAATTAAAAGTTTGGGTTATTTTATTATATTTTACATAATGGAGTAGATAAACCATCCCGTAATAATATTGCACAACATTAGATTAATATCCTCCAAATAACCAAAATCGAGCAACTGAAAATCGAGCATTTGAATGTCGACGAACTTGTATTTCGAAGTACTATTCGGGGAATCATACTTTCGATCAATTGATTTTTTATTTATTTATTATGCATGTATGGTTTCTAATTATTTCTGTAAAATAATAATTATATGTATAAAAAATCAGTTGATTTCCTGTTACATATTTTAATATTAAATTTTACATAAAAGATTTTATTTTTGCATGATACTCTTAATCAGCTGCAATTGACTAATTTAATTAATATTAATTTACGTAGTGAGCTAATAATATAGAGATTATCAAGTTTTGCATATAAATAGGATAAATTGGCACCGAGCCAATTAATTTGAAATATTTTACATGTTTTCAAGGAAAATTTATACAAGAAGCAAATGAAATCGCAGTGGTATGACTGGCTTCAGCCATGTTTTCTTACAGTAATAAGGTGCAAATTGCTTACGACTTATATAAGCATTTAAATGTAAACAAATATGTTTTCATTTGCACTTTTTTAATGCTAATTTAATCGTAGGTACTAAACAAATGACTGTAACTATCATCCTACATTACTCCTACTTAAACGCTCCTTGTTCCAGACAAACTTATGAATGATCATAATTTGTTTGTTATTAACTATATATGCATGAAAAAATAACAAAACATATATAGTTATAATAAATTATGTAAATTACTTATAATTATTCCCTTTTTGTTATATTTATATAAAGAAAGAGACAATAAAAAATAGTAGGCTCAATTCTGATTGAGTTTCGTGCGTAGAGCTACATGTAAAATGTTTATATATATATATAATTTTATAAACATTGCATCTATTAGACTTTTCAATACTTTTCTATACCTACGTTGGTCTTGATTTTTTTTTACTTTTTGCATTCCTCCGATCTTGCAGTCGTTTAATATGAAAATTTAGTGAAAATGTGCATTTTTTTTCTTAATAAAACTGATGTCTTTTATTTACTCTCTATTGTTTTGTTGTTTAACACAAGCTTGCATCTTTGTGACCCTTTATATTACGATAGTTTTAGTCATTTTTAATAAGTAGATTAGATTATTCTTACAATCATTTTTAATTTACTAAATACAGGTACATTATTTAAAAAAAAGTTTTATATTGCGTATTTTTGAACACCCTGTATTACATATTGAGATTTTGATGCTGTTTTTTTAATGCAAAACTATTCTTTGGTCATTTTACTTATAAGTTGTCGATTAATAAAATAATTCGTACGTACCTACATTTTTATCTGGAGATTCTCAGAAGCTTCTCTAGAAGGCCCATCTAGATTCTGGTAACTAGAAGTTTCGGACCTAAATTATTATTTTTAAATTTGGTACTGCATCTAAAATATATTAGCTTATTTATTAAAAAACACCATTTTTAATTTAAAAATAAATAAAAATTTAATATTAGAAATGCGTTATTCTCTAGATATGAACTTAACTCTCCCTCTCCCTATCCCGTCTGATCGAATATGAATACAAATAACAAATAACATTGTTTTCGAACTCAAAGAGATAAGTTTTTCGGTTCGTTCGAGCGGGATGGGAGGTTGGCTTATATGAAATCGCTCCTGAAAATGTTATTCGATTGAAATTCCAATATTATTACGCAATATCGTCATGCGAATGCATAAAACGGCTACAAAATTCGGAAGATAATTAAGGAAAAAACGTCACAAGTCGATCGACTCGAAGACAATATCGCGCACCACTGCCTCGAAACGTCATCCCCCATGAATAGAATATGCTAATTATTCGTTTATATTACATCAAAGTAGAATTCGGACAGTCAATGGACACTGTGATATTGCTGTTTGCTGGACACAATCATTTGTATGTAGATTAAGACCGGAAAGGGACTCCAATATTGCGTTAAGATCATTTTCTACATCATTGATTGCAAATATTTGATCAATAACACTTAACTGAAATTACTAAATTATTAATATTAAAAAACATATTAACATCAATAATGAAGCTTTATATTCATGCATAGTATAAAAATATATTACATAATGACACCTATAACAGGTAAATTATCTCATTATCTTAAAATTATAATTTAAATCATTTTAAACATACTTGGAATAAAGATATTTTTTCCATACGCAATAATATTGTATCTAATAAGAATATAATAAAAAGTTTTGTCTCGTAGTGTTAGGTTATGGGTTGTAGAATGTTAGGTTATGACAAATAAGAGTGTATGTCACTTAAAAATATTTGGTTAAATCACCTAAAAATTTTGTATTATATCACGCATGAATATTTGATTGTATATCATATAATGATGTTGGTTATGTCACTTAAAGTTGTTTGGTTACGTGATAATGTTAGGTTAGGTTAGGTTAGGTTAGGTTAGGCAAGAAGATTAAGGTTATGTCAAAAATCTTGGTTAATGTCATTTTAAAATAGGAAATTCAAAGATTGAAGATTGATAAATTAGATTGAAATTAAAATTTTGTTTTTTTTTTTTTTAGAAATTATCACGTAAGAATGAGTCATTTGGATCGTATAAAAGTTTAAAAATAGAAAATGAATATTTAAATTGAAAAAATGCGTTTGACTAGATATTTAATGTGTGCGAAAAGCAGTTAACAAAATTGTTTTAATTTAAATACCTAAAACTAATTTAAACAAAAAGAATAAAAAACAGAAATTTTCATGAATTACGATTTAAAAATCAATTTAAATATATTTTCTTTAGCGTTCTTATTTTGTTATTTTATTAAGGGAGTAATTTTATTGCGCGAGTTTCTTTCGGTATAAATTGTGGGATTAGAATCGATATCAAACTCAATTCGTATAGATTAATGTACGTGGTGGCTGTTATTCAAATAAAGGAGTCCCTTTTTCATCTGTTAAAAGTTTATTTGAATACGATTATCGTTTGTAAAACACAGAGAAAGCGTTTCGGGCTCAGTCAGAGAAAACTATTAAAATGCAAATATTATAGTCGTGAATTCATATCGAGAGGGTGTCCTAATACTGGAACCCCTTGCAGAAGAAATACACCTACAAGTATAACTGCCGTAGCGGAACGCTGCAATCTAATTCTGGTATAAATTTGGGTATAAATGGCCAATAAAAATGAAACATATTCATGATTTTTCCGGCCGGAAAACCGATTATTAACCCCGATGAATGTTCGCGGTCTCATTGTGTGGTATTTCTTACATTTCCTTTATAGCCTCGGGATAAAATATGGAACACTTAGCTGGATTTACACTTAAATATATCAAAATTAAAATAACAAAAGGCACAGCAAGATATAAATTAAAAATTATAAATATCCTAATGCATTTACGTCTTAAATAATTTGGTTATGAAATGGTGAATGCGCCGACGTCTTTTTTTTAAATATTTTTTTCGACCACAACATTTTCGATTGAAATTTAACGAATTGGAATACGCAATAACATCATGTCCAGTTCAAAAATTTCCTGCGTAATGGAATTTTGTACTCGAGACAGGAAAATTCCTAATATAAAAGGGGAGGACTATCGATGTACATATTCCTCATATTTTTATTCCCTTAACTTTTTTATTTACCCTCTACATATACAAGAAAAATATATAAATGAATTTATTAATTAAAATTTATTATATTTTAATAAATTGCTTCTAGCTTATACCTTCTGCCTAATAATATTGGCGCAACTCAAAAATGCAAAACTTTTCAGCAGAGCTGTTTTAAGGTTTCATAACGGATCAAGAAGATGTAAGAACCATTGCAAAGAAACAGCTTTTGAAAGTCTAGGAAGAAAACAAGCGTAGATGCAATTTAAGAAAAATACATCCTTTTAACTATATACAGTGTGGACAAAAAGTCTGAAAGCGCTCAAATTTTTTGAGAAATACACTTATAAATAAAAAAAACAAAAACACGTATTTAATATTTAAAAAAAAATCTATTTAATTATGCTAAAATTAAGCCTTTACGCTCCAATTTTAGAAAAGGGAGCAACTTTAAAATTTGTAGATTCAGGTTTTACGATAAAAAATACATAACTTTTACTTAAAACACATTTTGTAATAATATTAGGTGGCGATGTAAGGGCGGGAAAAAAATATCGCAAGATTTGTTTTTCTGCTATTACAGCGCCACCTACGATTATTACAAAAAATTGTTACAAGTGAATTTATATATTTTTTCCGCAAAATTCGAATCTGCAGTAAAAAATAGAGATTTCCGTTTTGAAATATAAAGTTTTGCCCCCTTTTGGTGGGGTGCGTAGAAACTTTTAATTTTTTAGGAGCCAATCCCCACCTTTTATTGCAGATTTAAATTTGTGTGAAAAAAAAACATAAATTTTATAAGAAACATTTGTTTGTAATCGTCCTAGATGGCGCTGTAATCACAAGAAAAACAAATCTTTCTATTTCCCGTGATCACAGCGCCACCTACGAAAATTCAAAAAATTGTTTGAAGTAAAAGTTACGTATTTTTATTTAAAAAATCTGAATTTGCAATAAAAAATAGGGGTTCTTTTTTAAAATTTTCAAGTTGTTCCCCTTTTTACCCACAACGGGGAAGGAGAGGCGTCATTTTTGCATTATTAAATAGAATTTTAAAAATATTAAACACGTCTCTTTTGTTTTTTTTATTGGAAAGGGTATTTCTCCTTTTTGTTCATCCATTTTAAAGACGTGAAGACGGCAGACTGTGTTAAAAAAAACGTACAGACGCTTATGGGTGATAAAAGACGTAAAAATGTCCCAAATTATTACGTCAAAAACAATCAACACAATATATTTTAAACTACAAAATAATTGTTCATAAACACAAAAATAATTGTTCTTACAATGACAGTCTTAAAATAGCGTTTTTTATTGCACACCGCTGTCTTAAGGACTTTTTTAATTCATTCTTTCGCCTTAACGTCTTTTGGTACACTCTTCTTGTCTTAACGTCTTTTGGTACTGACCTTAGTTCTTATCCCGAAATTCCCACCAACGGATGCCGACCATGGTTTAATAAATTCTGCGCAGGAAGATATCTTCCCTGGCCGTTCTTGGTTACCTTTCTTGATGACAACATAAGCAGACCTTGTTTCATCTGTACGGACCTAGATATTTGGATTTTAACTTAAGACTGGGCCCAAACTGGGTTCGTTTAATTGCCATAAAATCACCTACTTTTTATTTAAAAGGTTGTCTTCTTCCTAAATTGTACGTACAATAGTTTTCTACTCCTAGTTTCAAAACTGCTTTTTGCATTAGTTCTTCTTCATCCTGTATAAAATTGCTCATTGGTTCTTCGTTTAGTAATCCATTTATCAACTTCTTTTGTCCTCATGTTTACACCAATCATTAACTCAAAGGTGTCATTCCTATTTTCTCTTGGAAATAAAATTTTTGCTGGACTATTTCAACATATATGTACCATTTCGTAGGGTCTTCAAATGAAAGTCGGAATTTTGGTTTTGTTCAACCTTTCAACTTGTCCATTCGCACTTGGCACTTCCGTTATTTTTATATGTTTCATTCTTTCTTCTTCGCAATAATTCCAAAATCGTTTGTAGAAAAAGCTGTTCCTCTGTCCAAAATTATACGAACGAGGTTTCCAAACGTTGTTTTTTACAATTCTAATATCTTAATTGCTTCGGTTGTAGTTGTGGTCTTCGTAAGATAAAGCCAAAATAGTTTTGTAAATCAATCTATAAGTGCTAAAATGTGCTTATATTTTTTGCTGGTGGATTCTACAGGTCTTAAATGGTCTATATGGTAGGACCATTTTCTTTGGGTAAAGGATTTAAAACCTTCCTTTTTATGTAGTTTAGTGTTTACCATAATACACTTGACGCAATTTCTGTAGATGTTATCCACTTTCTGTTGCAAGTTTTTAATGTATTTCTGCTTAAGAGCCGCTTTTATAGGTTTAACACCAAAGTGTTCGGTTTCGTGAGTCAAGTCAACAACTCTTGTCTATCTACAAATTTATATAAAATTGTAGAAGTAGGAAATATGACATACAAGTTTTATGACAAATATTTTATGGTTTTAGAAGTTTTTCTTTGTATCAATTTTTCAAATTTGCAGCCATTGCGTCGTTGAATTATATTA
>JARJDX010037599.1:0-15420 GCA_030264735.1 Gymnusa sp. GC000175
TCGTGGAATGTAGGGATGAAATGGGCGAGATGGCATATTATTTCTGTAGTACGTACTATGTACGTGCGATGATTGATAGATAAGGGTTGTTATAGTAGAGGGGATGAAATACGGCATGGAAACGGGAAAAGCGCAGGGGAGCAGAGGGAGCTTTCCCATTGCAGTCTGCTGACCTGAATACGATAGTGCAGCGCGCCGTCGCGGCGCCATTCACCCCTGCTTTTCCTCTAGCCTAGACGATAGCTATCCCCACCTTACAATATTATCACTCATTCTGACATTTTATTTTATTATTTTATTCTTTATTTTACTTTTTAATTTTGTTCAATCCACAAAATTTAAAATCAATATCAATTACTTCATATGCTTTTATTCTTTGTTAATCAATAATTGAAATTAAACATGAAAAATATCTTATTTTGTATTGTATATTTCATTGAGTAAATTTTTATAAAGTTTTAATAAACGGAGAGCTCCTTATGAGCTTAGTTCAAGAGGTTTCTACTTTATTATACATATAGGCAGTAGTAGTAGACGTGCTAAAGACACTATTTTATCAGGAAATATATCCTTACGAGAAGCAACAACAATACTGCTACACAAAAAAGGGAATAGGCTGGAACTATCGACCAATCACACTACTATCTCAAATATATGAATTGTTTGCTAAAATAATCGACAAAAGGTTTACAACTAAGTTTTAAAGCTACCAAACTAGGGTACAAGCAGGCTTTAGAAAGTCTGTAGCACATGCGTCCATCTACTAACAATAAGAAGAGTCTTTGGGAAAGCTACGGAACACCAACTACCGGTGTACGTAGCAATCGTAGACCACGAGAAGACTTTTGATTCCTTGTAATGTAGTGGACAGCAGAAGAAGCTCTAACTGCTGGATAGATCAAAGATATATACCCCTGCTACATAACGTAGCAATGAAAATAAAGTTGGACAAAGAAACTAAATCAATATAAATCAAAACTAGTGTCAGGCAGAGCGACAACATCTTACCAAAACTATAAGCTGCATCTCCTTAGATTAGCAGACGACTTTGTAATCTTCGCAAAAATCAAAGAACAACTAGAAGAAATGCTTGAGGAACCAGAACGAGCACTTAATGCCCAAAAGACCAAGGTCATGAAAAATCAACCGGAGGCGATGCAAATCTCCGTTGGCAAAACCCTTTCTGAAACAAGTAGACCAATATATCTATTTAGGTCAAATAATTCAACCAAACAAGGAGAGCCAAGCGGACAAAATTATTTGATGGTAGCATTCGGCAGACTTAGCTTTGTACCATGGAACAAGAACATACCGCAAAACCTAAGAACCAAAGTGTCCCAGTATTAACAGATAATGCACAAACCTAAACTCTTACTAAATGCTAAACAAACTGATAACAGCTCGAAGAGCTATGAAAAGACGAATGCTGCACATCAATCTTAAACACCGGAGGTGAACAACATAGAAAAGGGACAAAGCAAATGTAAAAGATGTCAACAAAGAAGTCTTTGGATTTAAATGGAATTTTGCCGAACACAATGACAATTGCTAGAATAACGTCATACAGCAGCGGCGACTATGCCTTGGGAAACGATGCCACCACCAATATAAAACTTAGATACCGTTTTGTGATTATGCTATATTTACTCAGTACTGCTATACGGATGCAAGGCATGGACATTAAAAGTCGCCACAATGAAGAAGCTCGAAGCAATTGAGATGTGGATCTTGCGCAGATTGCTGAGGATACCATAGACCGCATACACAATAAACCAAGAAGTCCCAAGGTGAGCGCAGCGTAAAAGAGAACCATTGAAAACGGTCAAGAAACGAAGGACGAAGGCATATTTGGGACACATAATACACAACAGGAAATACGACATTTCAATACTGATAATAGAGAGCAAAATAGAAGGAATACAAAAAAAAATTACTGGCTAAAATATATAAGAGGCTGGACCGGATTAGATGCCCAATCCAAAATCAGAGCCACACAATAACGGGGAGAGTTTGCGGAGATTGTTTCCAACCTCCAGTAAATTGAGATGGTACCTTAAGAAAAAAAAATTGAGATTTTATTGGAAATCCACTTTTTAAATGTTAAATCTAATGGCGATCCAAATAAATTTTTCCCGCCATATTTGATTGCTCTAAATGGGTAAAATAAGTTTATGTCAGATGATAATAATGGTAACTTGGTGCTTTTTTGTGTGTTTTTCTGTGGCTGGGTTCTTTTTTATGCTTGGTGAATTTGTAAATATCGTTTAAATATGTAAACACTTATGAATTAAATAAAGTACCCACTACGAGAGAAGTACATTTTTTTTCGCTAGAGGGCGTATCGCTTAGCTTGAATCACCAAAAGAAATTAAAAAATATTTTTTATTTATAACCCTTACAATTGATTTCAAAAGATTTTTAATTCTTCAGCATGTGATTGTTACAAGTAATTTTTAGGTTATTGTTTTAACAACAATGACAACATACTTATATGTATTGGTCAAAAAGTAATTTCTAAATACATATATCATAAATTTTGTTATCACCAAAATTAATCTTTGTTCCATTTCGAAGCGTGTTTTAAAAATTAATTCATATTTCTTAACTAATTTTATACATATCGTTTTAGTATTATTAAAATTTTATTCATAATTAGTTTTTTTGTGTGGCTGTTAATTAAAATTAAATTGTTTTGTATAAATTTGCGCGACACAAATTGCGCCTTCATTATTCCATTTTTTTTAACTTGCTAATTATTAATTATATAATTCTTAAAAAAAATTGAAATTAAAAAATTAAAAATGGAAATTATGATTTTTGATTAAAACGTTTTCAATTGTGATTTGAATTAGGGTTGGGGCCTTGGTATTGAAAATGTTTGTTGTGTTTGTTGGAGACGGTAGCCTGGCGTGGCCTCATTGAGCCATATAGTCTGGCTGGCATTATCGACCGCCCTCTCTATTCTCCCCCATTCCCGCATTCCCCGGGTGCAGCTCTTCCGTGACCTCTGAACCCTGTGAAGGCTGCGACCCAGATACTTTATATACTCCACACGTTAATCTATAGCTATACCTACTACCATGCATTGCACACAATATTTCGTTTCATAACAATGCAAGTTTATACAACAAATTACAAAATTACATTCATTAATAAATTATAATTGCCATGTATCTAGTAATTAATACGCATGAATTTAATCAATTTACCACACATATATGTGCAATACTATATTCAAATATTTTACAAAGTTAAATTATATTTAAATTCATGAATATGCACATTTATGTCTCAAATAATTTTCATGAAAATATAATAAATCACAAGTTAGCGCACATATATGCAAATTTATGTTAAATAACAAAGTAAAGGATTATACAAAAGTTATATACGTTTATATAAAATAATAAATATTTAAAATTTTTATTGTATGACTTTGTTAATAAACTGGACGAAGTGCAACAATAAAATGTTGCTGCACATGTCCTCCCTGACTTTTATAGTTCGACGTTATTAAAAATATTGTAAAATGTGAGTAAAATAAAAGTTTTAAGCACAATGCTGCTGGATTACTCACGAGGCTATTTAGGATATAACGTAAGCCTTATAAACTTTATGTATAATATAACATTCAAATGGTAAACCTTATTTTACGTTGTGTAACTTGTGTTTGTGTGCAATAAGTCACTTTAACTCATAATATCATAAAAACGAATTTTTACTGAAAATAACGAGGAGTTAAGTTTTTCAAGTAGGGTGTAAAAGAAAACTCGGAAATTTAAAATATTCTTTATAGTACGGGGTGACGCTAAAAATCAAACAAAGTGAAGAAGTGAAGAGATGTCATTTGTACTCAAAATCAGCATATGTGGTCTTCAAAATTTCTACCCCATATAGTATATGAGATAGAGATTTCGAAGACCACATATGCTGATTTTGAGTACAAGGTATATGGAATATACCTAATACATAAAATCAGTTACGTCATAAGCATGACTTACTTTATATCAAGTTTATGAAAATATATCTCAAAGTAACAACTACTTTGGTTTTAATGAAATAATCAATTTTAAAATCTCATCAAACAATTGTATTAAGAGAATCTGGGGCAAAGAGCGTATACCCAAAGAATGAAACAAAGTTTTTATCTGCCCTTGCCAAAACTTTCGCCGTATATCATTGCTAAGTACAGGCTACAAGACTCCAGAGCAAATAAGAGGCCAATATTGGGCGAAATATAGAAAAAGAAGATCTACCATCGATCAAATATTTATAGTGAAGCAGATATGTACTACGAAACGCGTGGGAATACGACGTCCACAATATATATTTGGATTTCCGCCAAACACACGACACAATCAACAGAACAAAACTGTATAAGATTTTAGAAAAAGTCCAGATCATAACACTTCTGCGTAAACCAATATTTGAAACTACGAGATGGACTGGAGCCAACGCTATTTAACATAGTTCTAGAATATGTTATAAGGAAAATAAAGACAGGACTAGATAACTTTTTATGTAATTAAACTGTACAGTTAGCGCAGATGATATTAAAATTATTAGCAGAACAAGAAGGAATGTTGAGGAAACGTATCTACAGCTAAAAACATCGGCAAGCCAGTTGGTCTACAAGTTAACACAACAAAAGCGATGTAACCAACAAGGTGTAGTAACCAACCATGAAACGACCCAGAACATACCAAGAATTTGAGCTAACAAATCAAAACAATAAAGAAGCAGAGATACGAAAACGCGCCATACTTGTAAACAAGGCATACCTCGCGTTGTATTATATATTTAGATCCACAACAATCCACTGGATTACTAAATAATGAATATATGCTACTAGAATGAAACCTCTCATTAGTTAAAGTAGTTAAGCCTGGATTCTAACAAAAAAATATGCGAACACTATAGATATATATGAACGAAAAATCTTAGGACCTGTGCAAGAAAACGGGACATGGAGGCTACCTTATAATATTGAACTATATCAACACATCAAAGGTCAAAAATTCTCAGCCACGTGGCCAGAGCAGAATGGAAGAAAAGAGACTGCCAAACGAAGTCATCAACATAACCAAGATATTTGGTGCCCGTGGGCTAATAACAATAATGCTTCCTTCTTTATTAGAAAACAAACTGAAGGGGTAACGACTATGTGGTAAGTTTTACAAAAGTTTTAGAACTAGAAAAATTCAATAAAAAAAAATCAAAATGTTAACAGGATAACTATGTCCAAATTTAAGTACAATTGTTGTACGACACTTTCAAAAAAGAGGACAAATCTAGGACTTGCCACTGCCACTATAAGATAATATTTTCTTTAGTAAAATTTCAAATCATCATTAAATAAGAATTTTTTCTTTGGGATTGTTGCTTCGCGGTTATTACAAGTAAAAATTCTCTTAGGGTCATGGAAAAATTGCAAGGGCGCGCGTAGCTTTTATAAAAATCACATTTTTTTAATAATATACTAAATTATTTGCAACTTTAATCAACTTTAATGAAAGTTTTTGTTAATATTTATAGAAATTTGATTAAAATTGCGATAAAATTGATAAAATTTTGATGTGTTTGGTCAAAATTTAGATGATTATGGTTAAATTTGTAAAAATTTTGGTCAAGTTTAACAATTTTTTTCTAGTTTAAAGTATTTTGGGCAAATTAGTTGGATTTTGTTAAAAAATGGTTAACTTTAAGCATTTCTAGTTAAAATTTAGGTATTTTAAATTAAATCATAATGATTTTGTCGTATCATTTTTTCCGATGTCATCGGACTTTTCCGCCATGAGAATGCTTCCTGCAAGGGCGAGCGAAACGTTTGCATCAACCAATAAACATACGGGACTTAAACCCGAAAGTAAGAAAACTTACATCGACCTCAGTCGCGAAAGTCTAAATTCTAAAATAAATTATATTACTCAAATTAGAACGTTTTACGTGGAAATTGGTAGAAATTTTGTCAAATTTGGGCAATATTTTTGGTTTAAATTGCTGTTTGTGAATTTAAATAATTTTGATGAAGTTTGACCAATTTTCTTAAATGATTTTATCCAAATTAAATTACCTCGATTTACGTTAAAATTAATATCAATTTATTGGTTAAATTGCATGTTTTTGATTAAAGTTAGGCGATTTTCTCAATATATAAATTTTTAGATTTAACATTTTAAATATTTAAAAAAAATTGCCGCCCCTAAAAGCTGGCACCCCGAATCTGATCCCATTTAGCCATGTGGTTAAGGCGGCCCTGACGATGGTCGTTTAAACCCAAATATTGATCATGCAAGGTGCCCGAAAAAGGGATGAATTAAGAAAAATTGGAAGACGCGGTCCAAGAAGACGCCGTTACGAAGTTCTCAACACTAAATGTTGGAAAATAGGCACCAGGGAGAGAGAATTCCGGACGCAAAAAATTAAGGCAGGCCAAGGATTGATAGCGGTCTGTAAAGCCATCAAAGAAGAAGAATCAATTTTAAAAAGTCACCAATAGGTAAGAGACGATAACTTAGAAGTACAATATCCTAGTAAACTATTCAAAGAAACATGCCTTCGCCTGTTTCTCGAAAACGTTGGGTTCTTTTGAGTTCTTACAGAATTCTGCGAATATTTTTTATCAACCGCTGCTTACGCAAAATCTTACGTATCTTCTGGCCAGAAATAATCACCAACTCAGGCCTACTTAAGCAATACAACCAGACAGAACTTGGTTTAAAAATAAGAATGCTCTAATGGTATTGGATCGGTGATATTCTAAGACGATCTGCTAACAACATAACTAAGATGGCGTGGAATTGGAACCCACAAGGTGGCTGGCCAAGGAAGTGCCCAAAAACTACATGGAAGAGATCAATCCAAAAAGCAATAGTAGACACCTGCAAGTCTTGGTCGAAAAACAAAAGACTAGCCAATAACTGAGTTTATTGGAGACTTACCCTATACTCCACGGGGGAATTTAATATATTTATAAATCAATCAATTGGATTATTGCATTAAAATCTAAATTAAACAGCACTCATTTCATGTTAAATTTGATTAAAAAAAATGATAAGAATTGAAGTACTGAAATTATGCAAAATTTATAAAGCGAATTCATTAAAACTTATTCAGTATGAAATAATTTGCTTTTCGTATTCCGTTTTCCATTTTCGTTATAATTTCCATTTCTGTCTTTTGTAACCAGAGGGTGTTTTCAAGACTTTTTGTGCACTTTACTTAATCAAACTTTAGATTATTTGTACGTCTCTACGAAGTTAAAATGTAACTTTTTAATGAAGCCAATACAGGGTGTGATAAAAGAAGTTTTAACTTTCCTGCATAATATAGACCAAACTTGAAAATATTTCTATCAGAACATAATTTAACAAATATTTGAAAGGAAATACGCTTACATCGTATGTACTTTTGCTCTATATCGAGATTTTAAAAAGCAGACACACTACAGATGTTTAAACGCTTCAACATTTTTATTTTTATTTTTATTATAAAATACATTTTTGCGCTTCTTTGAAGCTTGAGATGCATTGATGTTTCGTCACAGGAGAATTGTGTGATGCAGCAATTTTACGTTTTATTGCAGGAATCGGAGTTTAGCTTTTTATTGTATGCTCGGAAAGCTTATATTTTAATATATGAATCAGAGACGCAAATTTTATTATATAAATCACAGAAGCATTGTGGTTACATAAAAGTATCATAGAAAATTATCTAAATTTTATATTTCGTTGCGAAATAAAATATGAATTATGTGAGTATGAACGTGACTAAATAACAGATAGCTTTTCGTGACTATAATGGATTTCTTACTTAAATATTTATATACTTATTATTGATAAAAATAATTTTGTCGAGAAAATTTATTTGAAGTGACTGTTTTTGTACACTCATATTCCTAGTTGATATGGGCTAGAAAACAGGTCCTTAACTAAAAAAAGGGGGTCGAACACCTTTAACCTTTTTTTTAATTTTTTTTTGCAAATGCACGCAAAAAATATTAGTTGGTATTACATATATGGTGCGGTAAAAAAAAACTTTTTAAAATTTTTTAAATAAATTATTTACCAAATTTTAAGACACATTTGTTATTTTGTGTCAAAATGGGCAAATATGACTTAAACTCGTAAATAAAAGTCGAGTGGTGACCATTTTTCATGACCTGCTTGACATCTCAAACCATATTAGACCTTACTTTATTTATAGTTATAATATGATATTTTTTTCTTCCTATTAAAAATTATGCTGGTGACAATTATACATTCTATTTTATAGGAGAGATAAAGATAATAATGATCACTGCCCTCATTATAGACGCACCATATATGTTCATAAAGGTTTTATTATCACCTGACATTAAAAGCTACCAGGATTGTTATAAATCATTGGGAGAGTAAAAAAAAAAAAAATGCCAAGAACGTATTTAATTACCAAACAGATAATTATTATTCAAAACTTTATTGTTTATTTATAAAATAAATTTATCCAAAATTTAAATGTAAGATCCTTTTCAAATATATTTTGGATGTTAAAAACCAAATTATTCAGATACGAAGTCGGCTAAATTAGGGCAAAGTTGCCACATTACGAGACTAACTTAATAATGTATTTGTTTTTTAAAAATATGCATAGGTATAGCTTGACCAAGTCCAGCTGGCTGACAACTTAAAGGTGCGCACATGTATCTCTCTCTTGAAAGTGAGAGTGGTGGCGCTATTTTGAAGCAAAGTACTGTACAGTCTCTGAAAAAGTATTTTTGCGCATAAGGCCACTGACACAATGCAAAATTTGATAGAAAATTTTATTTAAAATATTTTTTCACATGCCAATATATACTGGTCAAGCTATAACTGGGTAAAGCGAATATTTAAATCTTTCTAATTTTGTTTTTGGCTTATAACTTTCTTAAATGAACAAATACATAATTTTAGTTTGCACTTTACTGAGACACTTTTTTACGAAAAATCGCCAGGGGTTCTCAATTTTTTTTTTAACTTGTACTGTTTTTAAGTTATTGGTACTAGCTTTTAATTTTCAAATGGGACTTAAAGTTGTGTTTAACACTCATATAAAATGCCAGCAAGCACATGCAAATTACTTGCGTCTTACATACATTGGTAGACAACCCTAAAGTGAAAAATCTTTAATCTCTATTTCCCATAATCTTTCCATTCCCTGTCCGCTAGAGCAGTGTTTGTTGTTATTGGTTTTCCAACTTTCCTACCTTCTTGTGAGACTTTTTGAGTATCTGTATCAATTTAGTGATTGGCTGCCATCTTTTTTTCTCCACATATAGCCAATCTATTACAACTTCGTGGTTCTTATTCCTTTTAGAAAAAGTAATTTTTTAGCTTCATTTAGATTTTAAATTAATTATATAAGCTGATTTTTAATCAAAATCATTTACAATACAACTACTCATTAGATACGGCTTGGTGCCGATTTGGCTGTTTTCGGAAGTTTAAAAACGCTCGAAGTAGTTCTATTAAAGACGATTTGAATTATTTTTTTGACATATCTAGCCTTAAATCAAGTTGGTGGTTTGACGTTTGTCAGTTTTGCATTAAGTTTGTATGTTATATTGAGATTGACGCCTAATAAAAAAAGTTTCTTGTTTCATTTATTTATTTGGTGGTAGAAAAACATGGTATGTAACGCGTTTTCTAAACTACTCGAGACACTCATTTCTTAAACTCTAGCTCCGCTATGCGTCGCTCGGGATTATCTTAAAACTGACTAAAGTGGCCTTTATAAAACTTGTTGAATAATATTCTATTTTATTACGTCACCAAGTTTAAAATTAATACGACATTCATAACGAATGAGATTAATTACGTTACAAATTGGTGAAATATTTAACAGATTTTATCTGCATCCGTGTAATTCAAAGAGTGATCGGCTTAAATTAAAACTCGATCACTGTCGTGACTTACTTCAGGCGTAACCTTTTCTTTTATATTATTTAAACTATAAACATTAATCAAGCATCACAAAACATTTCCTGACAATTTTAAATTCGATATTATTCTCCTGTAAGCGTTACTCGCCAATGTTATATTGAATATTTATAGCTCATTCTACAACACGCACTAAAAAACAATCATAATGAACACATAATGGGATAGAATTTATAAATTAATGAGTTTCGCGATAGTGCCGCGATGCATTTCTTTAAAATTGTTTTACAAGTTGTATAATGCGTAAAGAGAAAAGAATGGTCGTAAACAAATTATGCAATTTATTAAGAATGTGACTATTTTTGTTGTTTTATATTATGGCCCGCTTGGCATGTTTCTTGGATCAACATGGTGGTTTATTTTAGAATTCCCTGCAAAACTGCAACCCCCTCACACAATAGCACAACTAAATAATTAACCATGATGACTTGATGTTTAAGAACTGAAACCAGGCCCGATCCTTTAAGAGGCGGTAGGCCAAAGTAGCTACGTTGGCTACTTGATTCCAGTGCGAGAGTTTTTTTTGACAAACTTAGAACATGTGATTCATCATGCGTTACCAAATTTGTCTTTATTGAATTGAAACCGCCATATTGAGTTTTATTTTGACAGCAGTTTTAAGTTTCTTTTATCGAATTGAGTAAATTTTATATAAAACTTCTTTTATATCTTTCATAATTACGGAAAACTTTTCAGAAAATCGCGATTTTCAGTTTTTTTTAAATAATTTCTCAACTGTTTGGAATTTTGAAATGTTTTGAGCAGAATCTTAATTATCACATAAATCGTGTGTCCATTTGAGCAAGTCTCTATCTTAAATATTAAGAATAATACCCAGGGTATTATTATTTGACCAACCTGTATACTAAAAATTATCCAAATATATTTCATACTTTTGCCAAACCTTGTATAAGCTTATGTTGAATATATAGGTTATCGTCTTTATTATTATAAAAGATGTCAATTCGTTAAATAAATTGTTTTCGTAAAGATATAAGGCCTAAAGTATAGCCTACAGACTGGAAAGTTTCAAAAACCCTCCTAAAAAATAATGGTATATAATAGTTAGTTAAAAATATTGAAAAACTCGGGGTTTCTTTTTGTGTCCAAAAGTATGCAACATTTTTTTGATTTTTTTACATGTATCTTTGAAACGTGTTGACGAATTTTAAATTGCTGTGCAGAAAGTTGTAGACAACTGTTTTGGCTACGAAATTCTCCCAATAGATTAATTTTCTTTTCGGCTGTCTTAAGTATGACTTTAAATTGGGACATAAATGGGTTGCAGAGTTAAAAACGCACAATTTTTATGTAAAATTTGTGAAAATAACCGTTTTAAAACTGCTGATGAATTTGTGATGTTTTCGTGATCCAAAATATGGAAAATTTTCCAGTTTTTGCATGTGTCCTTGCAACGGGTTGAAACATTTTAAATCGCGGTGCAGGAGCTTCTGGAATTATTTTAGCTACGATGTGCGCTTTGGAGATTAGTTTTTGTCTTACTTCTTCTTCTTTTCGTGCCCTATTCATTACGGACGTTGGCTATCATTAAGGCGATTTTGATCTTGTCGACTGCATTAAATAGTTGGACTGATGATATGCCGAACCATTGCATGAGATTCTGCAGCATTGAATTCCTTCTTCTTCCCGGACCTCTCCTGCTTTCTACCTTTTCCTGTATGATCAGCTGAAGAAATCGGTATTTGTTGCTTCTCATTATATGGCCAAGGTATATCAGTTTTCGCTTTTTCACCGTGCATAATATTTCTGTGGATTTTTTATTTCGTCTTAATACTTTCACGTTGCTGATGTGATCTGTCCAGGGAATGCGGAGGATGTGGCGATTTGACCACATTTAAAAAGCCTACAGCTTCTTTACTAGTATCTCCGCCAGCGTCCATGCTTCTACGCCGTAGAGCAGCACTGGAAATACGTACAATTTGAGTATTCCTATTTTTAGTGGAATGGATATGTCGTTATTTTCAAACATGTTCTTTATTGAGCTATATACAGCTCTCGCCTTTTCCATTCGGGATCGGATTTTCGTACCTTGGTGCTATTTGGTGTTAAGTGTTGTTCCCAGGTAAGTTTATAGGTCTACCCTTTCCACTCGCCAATTTCTAATTAGCAGTTGTGTATTCGGTTGAAGTTGGTTTTTCCTAACTACCATCCATTTTGTTTTACTGATCTTAAGATTAAGACCGTGTTTCTTGCCTGCATCGCTCACTCGCTCCATGAGATATTGTAATTCGCCTACATCATTGGCAAGGACTACCGTGTCTTCGGCGTATCTTATGTTGTTTATTCTCCCACCGTTTATAGCTATTCCTTTCGTGGCATTCTCTATTGCCTTTCTGAATATCTTCTTCGAGTAGATATTGAAGAGGAGGGGCGATAAGGCACATCCTTGCCTGGCGCCCTTTTTAATGCATACAGATTTAGTCAGCGACTGTCTATTTTTACTTTTGCTATTTGGCCCCAGTACATATTTTTGATAATGCGTGCGTCTTTGCCATCGATATCCGCTGTTTCTAGAATTTTTAAGAGTTTTTTGTGTTGAACGTTGTCGAACGCCTTAGAGAAGTCAATGAAGCACATATAGACATCCTTGTTCATAACTCTACAGCGTTGAATGAAAATAAATAAAATTGCCACTCTCGTGCCTAGTGCGCTTTAAAAACCAAACTGGGATTCGCTAATATTTTTCTCGCATTTTTGATAAATTCAATTATGGATAANATACCTTGGTTATGTGGTTAATTAGTTGGTGTTGGTCGCAGAGTTTTGCATTTGGTTTCTTCGGTATTGTAATAAAAGTGGACTGTAGCCATTCATCGGGAATTTCCGCAGAGTTGTATATATTGTTGAGGATGGGCGGTGAGTGTGGTGACTATTCCGTTGTCCGTCTTGCACATTACTTTCAATATCTCACCGTGAATATTGTCGGGCCCTGGTGTCTTATTCTTTTTAAGGGATCTTATGGCATGCTCTACTTTCGACCCAAGAATACATGGCCCACTATCTATTTCTTGAATTGTGTAGTTGTCAGAGCGATCTGCCTCAAATAGTTGTTTCAAATAGATTTGCCTTGTTTCTAGAATTTTTGTTTAGTCTAAGATGATTGTACCGTTATCATTGATGCTCGTTGTTAGGTTATTTCCTTTTCTTTTTGTAGTTATTTCTCTTATTTTCTTCTGCTATAGAATTTCGTATTTTCTCTCCCATTGCTCAATCTCTTTGCATTTTTCGGACAGCCATTCCTTTTTAGTTTTTCTTATTAACCCTCTTATTTTGTTATGGATTTCGCGGTATTTGATCTTGTTCTTATTCTTATGGTGTCGACTTTCTTTCATCGGGTTAAGTCATCCACTCTTTCTTCTGTATTTTGTCTCGTTTAAAAAATGTAGTTGATGCTTCTTGAATTGCTCCCTTATACCGTTCCATTTGTCTTTCAGGTTGGTTGTTTGGGCTTTTGGTGATTTTTGTTATTTTGGTCTTGCATTAACCTCAAAAGCGGTTGATAGGTGCGCATTCAAACTGATACAAATCATAGGTGTTTAGAATTTTTCAACTTTGAACATACGATTAGAACAAAGAATTTTTAGATAACTAAGACCCCTCAACTGAAAAACGGGTTTCGGGGCCGTGATCAGCATGCTTATTATTATTAAATGAGCGATTTGAAAATTTTCCAATTTGTGTATGTATCTTTCGACGATTTAAAATTGCAAAAGAAAGAAGAACATGAGCGAAAGGATCCTACATATCAAAGCGCTTCTGTAGTTTTACTTTTTCTTTCTTTAATAATTTTTTTTTATTAAAAAAACTATAACTAAAGAATAAGAAGGTCGAGTGACTTTTTTAGTAAAGAAAATATTGAATCTTTAGATAAATATATCTAAAGAATTGTTTGGCAACAAAGGGATGTTTTATGGAATAATAAATTGAGAGTGATAAAGGTCTCTACCCAATATGGATCCGCCTAGGTACTTAATATTTGATCATCAAACTATATTGTGCGTAACATTCGTAGTTAGGGGAGTTGTTAAACTATTATAAGGGCAAGCCCTCTGCTTCAAAATATTTGTTACAGCCTCAAAGGTCTACGCTTCTTTAACATTTGGATACACGAAACAAAATTTAAATTTATAGTTCAAAAGTATTAAGCAATTTAAAAATTACAAGAATCAAAATTTAAATGTAAAAATACAAAATACAAATATTTTTTGATTCCCTCTCCATATATCTAGGTGGATGTGGCTTTTTTACTAAACTGCAATGTACAACCATTCATAAACACTTGGTCCAATAATATTTCACTTATTTTTAAGAAAAATATTGATATGGGATTTGAATTTATAACAAAACGTAAAAGTAGCTTTAAACCTAGAAACTCTAACCACAGCGATCCTCTTCGCCCAGAAAAATTGGCAAAATATTTATTTAAATATTTAAAAAAAAAATTAAACACATAGGTAATATTGAATACATTTTTTTTTTCAACAATCGAAAAATATTAATAAAATTGAATATACATAAGCGTTTAAAATAGCGTGCAAAGCTCGAGGTGAAATCGAATAACCGATTCATTGGCAAATTTCACATTCAACTGATTGATTTGTATAAAAATTAGCATAACCATAAAAAATACTAAAAAACCCACTTTTATAACTTAAAAAGCAACACACATGTTTGTTTCATTGTTCATTTTATCAAAAGCAATTGTTTATCAACGCTCTTTGCTTCATCTATATAATTTTCTTTGTGTGGTAAATACACCTAGAAAAAATCCATAACAGAAGTATCGATCGCCTATTCAAGCTGCATATGAGGACTAAGGACATTAAATAATTAGCTTCTATTGCAATATAAATCATGAGCATGCGCGTGATGCAATTGGATATTTGTTTTAATTTTATGGTTTTAAGTGCTCTGTCATATAATCCGCTTTGCATTTTTCACACATCATAAATATAAATTTCAAAATAAAATTGACAAGATTTTACAAACCCTTATGATGTCATGATTTGTAAATGGAAAATCCTTAAGAGGAAAGCGCTGTTTTCGTTTCACACTTAATCTGTTTATTCTTTGATAAGAATAAAATACATTTTAAATAATGTATCGGGATAATTAAAGTACATAATTGAATTATGTTTATGCATTTGATTTTATTTAATTTTTACCTTGTCGATAATAATTTTTAACAATAACTTTTGTGTAGATAGTTTTTTTTTCGAATATTTGTTGCTTCTTTGTGTTGCTATCATGAGGTAAAATTGAAATGAAAGTTATCAAATGATAAGAAGGGTGCAGCCGCTCTGGGCCTATAAACCAGGCGTCTAGCCACCCTCGCTTTTTGGAAGGATCGATACTTCCAGACACAACATTCTCTCTATCCCTTTCCAAGTTAGTACGAATATATCTTTTCATTTATTAATATATTAATAAAATTAATTAAATA
>JARJDX010037615.1:0-10024 GCA_030264735.1 Gymnusa sp. GC000175
ATTCCGGTAACCTCCATAGAGATGCTAAGCATCTGTGCATGGAACCAGAATAATACATAATGTTGAATATATACAAAATTACAATTATAGATTAAGTAAGTAAATCGATAATACAGCAGGATTTTTAACTGTGAAAATTATACAATAGGAAAATAACTTGCTTAGTTACTGACTAGAGGTCGGATAGATTCTTTATCCAGTTACACAATTTCTTCCTTATGAGCTTGCCTTTACAATGTAAAGTTTTAAGCTGTTGCGGTAATCGATTATAAAATTTAATATTAATTTAATATTAAATATATTTGTTAATATTTAAATTGTTTTTCCAGACTACATTAAAAGGTATTAACTTTTTAGAATCTTTTTATGTTACATCTAACATCTAAAGATATTGTATAAAATGTTTTCATTCATTTGTTTCCTTTACCTTTTTTTATAAGAATAAAATTTATAAAATGTATAAAAATAAAGTGGTATCTATTATTTCTTAAGTTATTGAAATCAGAATAATTTAATTTCGTTAAAAGGTGAACAAAATGCAAAGTATATAAACTGAACCTTTTGAAATACTGAATAAAGTGTAAAATTCTATTGTTATCGCATATCCCTTTTCAGTTTATCGATAATAAGTTTAAGTTAAAACAAAAAGGAAAATCAGAAAATGGTTTTTCGTTCACACGTTCTTTATTTTAATATCAATACATTATTAAACTTACTTTAAAGTAAAAAGCATATGTATCATTTTATATTTAAAAATATTAATTTTACAGCACATGATTTTTATTGGAAATGTTAAATTTATGACAGAAAAATTTATAGATGTAATTTAAACTTTTATAGTAGTAGAAAAATAATATGAAAAAAGTTTATTTGAGTTGTTCTAACCAAATCAAATATTCCTTTCATTTCTGTGGTTTCAATTTAAAGTCAGCAGGATGTTTGTCGATTTGAAATTGAAATTTTATAATTTGTCGTTCCAGAAAGTCGGTTAACGAAATTACTTCCGCTAACCTTAACAAGAACATTGTACACCCTACATTACTGATTAACTAGGTAAAAAGAGGGAAGATCCTTGTCCGGATTATCTCAAAACTTGACAATGACTCTTGACAGAACGAGCAAGTGAATGTAAAGGGCCGTTTCATGAACAAATTAAACTCTTGCAGAAACAGATTGTACCTCGCTTGGCTAATTTCGACGTAATATAATATCTTGTAAGTTATTTCTTCAACCACAATTGGATATAAATATTTATTTGCTTTTACCTGCTTCACTTAAATAGTATTATAAAAAGAATAGAAAAACCCTATCATAGCTTTAAAAATCGAAATAAGCAGTATCATATGAAATTGCCTTCTGTCAGCATCACTGTCATTCGTATATAAAACCCGTTGAATAAAAGAACACATACACCCAGTTTTACCACCCTTATACGTGAATAAAACTAAATTACAACGCTTTTTTTTCATTTTTACAAAACCTCCTTTTCCCATTCCACTACACTTTTATGTAGTTTCATAGTTATATTTTTGAAATCTTTATGAATTATTACTTCTTACAAAAATTATACTTCTGCATCCGCTTTCATCCAATTTCAGCGGACAAATTTTTTAACTCGGAGAAATCTACTCAAAAACTTTTCAAATATTATCTAGAGAGAGATATTAATCTTTATCCCTTTTGTTAAGTTAAAAAAAGAAAAGATTATAAAATTTTCAATCTAAAACTTTTGTACATCAACATTTTAGAAGCGTTATAATTATAAACAATTTGTGATGTGAAAGATGATAACAATAAAATTTGAGTATTATGTAATGCGTGATTTTTTTGAATAAATCTGGTAGTAAAACTTAACAATAAAACTTTATGCCCTGTTCTATAGCGCAGTTTGTTAACTATATAAATAAATTGACATGTGACATTGTTAATAACAAAATCATAACAATGTCACCTGTCAATTTATTCTTATAGTTAGCTAAATGCGTTTTATGAAACCGACCCCAAGTCGACCACCGATATTTCTGCAAAAATCTCGATTTCAAAGAATTTTTCGATTACTATACTTACTTTTACTTCGTAAATGATAGTAAAAGTGTGTCACCACATAAAAAGTTTAAAGGGCTCTAATTACCGGGGTTTTGGGCCTTTACAGAAATCTACACATATCATTGTTTTAACCACTGCTACCAGATTATTTCAATAAGACCCAATCACTAATTTATTTGTTCTGATTTTGTTTTGCGTAGAAAGATTTTTAGGAGAAATATTTATATTTAAAAGAATAAATATAAATATCCTTAAAATGCGATGCAAGCGCTTGAGAACAATTGTATGTGTCAAATCAAAATTAGATTTTAATTTATATGCAGATGTTATAATTGCAAATAATGTCATCGTATATTATAACTTGCGGTGTTCTACCAGTTAAATTAGATTTATTGAGAAAAAAAAGTTTTAGTAAAGGAAAAAAACTGATCAGGTCAATGACGTGAGAAATTAGAGAATTAAATATTAGTAGAATCTCCGAAACTATTCTGCGAAATGCTTGGCAAAATTGTAATAATTCTCAAATGAGGTAATTTAAAACCACATTGTTTTGATGCTTATTTCGAAATATTTATTTTTATTGACAACAGACTATAGCTTATTAATTTCGCTTTAAAGTGTCGCGTCAAGCGTTACGGGTCAGGAGTACTTTATGGAAGAGAATTTATAAAACTAGGACTAGATAAAACTTATTTATCAGTTTAAAATTAACTTATCGAAACTCTTGTGTTTCTTTCTCTACTATAAAAGATTTTCACAAAATTTATTTATTGGTACAAAATTCTTTTTAGTTTTAGTCATCTGTGGAGAGTAAAATGCACGACAGTCAAGTACTTTCGTAATCTAACCTACAAATGACATTTTTACTTAACGTGAATGACAGGAAATGCAATTTTAGTCTGGATGTCTGAAATATTCTTCTGGAATAAAAGTTTGTAAAAAATGTAAATCCTTAAATATTATGTGTCTTTAAAAATGTTTACAATTTTGATCGTATAATGACTTAATTTATATAAAATATTTTTGGATAGAAAAATTATTTACTGAAGAATAAATTTTATTTTCAATAAAATTTCCCAAGATTAAAAAATTTATAACTTAAAAACGGCATTTAAAAAATATGAAAAGTGTCACGTAAACATAAATTTATCTATGATTTGTTTTTTTCTTTAACTATAATACACTTTTTATTAATTACCTAAAAGATTGATACTAAAGTTATAGGGAAGGAAAACAAGCGTTTTTCTTGTATTTCACCATAAAATCCCAATGTAGATAACTTACCTTGTGTTGTTTTGGTATATGGATTAAATTAAATTCATTATTTCATATATAAAAAATATTTTTATGCAGTAAGCAGCTACAAGTACTATAGCAGCTTATGGCCGCACATTAAAGATTATCTAAATTTAGAAGCTTTCCTACATACACTCCACAACTTTCATTTACGAATTTTATACAATTTTTCACTTTTGACACAAACCTAACCATATTTTTGATTTTTATGATTTTGTCTCTCTGAAAAGCACCTTTTATCAATTTTTATTTTTATTCAACCTAACTAATTTTATTGATTTTTTACGCATGTGTATTTTCGGTGACAATCAAATATTTTTTACTTTTGGACAGAAACGTAACAAATTTGTATGGAAATCGCCAATATTTTAAAAATCGAGAATTTTGAGAAAATGTCTTTTTTTGACCACAACATTTTAAAAAAAAGTTGTTTTCGAAGTGGTCTGGTTTGACGGTCTGCCTGTCAGTGTCCTCTCCCCAGCCCAGACGGCTTAACTGATCGACCTGGAAATTCCTATTTAAGCTTTTAACAAAAATTAGGATCTACCAGTGAATTTTGGCTAAAATCCATCAGCCTAAAATCCATCAGCCTGAAATGGTAGTTTATTGGTTAGGTTTTTTCTATTTTTGCAAAAATTTTAAAAACTATCAATTTTTAAAAAACACAAACTGTTAGGGTCGACAATACATTTTGTAATATTCTGGCCTATTATAAGATAATTAAGAGACTAACTGATATATTTGAATATAAATATACACGTAATTTTTTGTTATTATTTGCGCCAAAGACCTTAGAGTTGTCAATGTGGCTTCGGGAAAAAAAGTTAGCTCACCTCTATTGGGAGACCGATATAATTTTACAGCACAACCCTGGTAATTGTTTATCGCAAATGTGTTGGAAAATGGCGAAAATTGCTATCTTGCCTTTTAAAACTAAAAATATTCTAAAATCCGAAGGCACACCTTATCTTTATAATCAGCATCCCTATCTTATAGGTAAAACGTTCTGTTGAGAAATTAAAAATTTTATCTATGTTTTAAAATGCCTAAAGTAATAAGATTTTGTTACTTTTTTTATCGAACCGAAAGTAAAATGCTCATGTCTCCAATATTTTTTACCCAAACTGTTCTTTGCTCATTTTGTAGTTAAACAGATCTTTTCTGCTTGTAATGCTGGCAACTTACACTATAGGTGGACCTACTGTTTAACGTGAACCGAACCACTGGAGTGATGAAAAATAACTCACTTTTAGGACCAATGATGAATTTACCATAGTAACGTTGGCATTTTAAATGTAATATAGAAACTTTGCTTTTCTAAATGATTTCTTATCTAACTGCGGTCTTCCTACATTTAATAGTATGAATTACTTTGAGATCTTGTCCCATCCTTCTCAGAACTTCCTTATTTGTAATTTTCTGAGTCCATAATATTTTTAGAATTCTTCTATAGACCCACATCTTGAAAACCTGAAGTTTCTTTGCGAGTTGTTGATTCAGTGTTTATGCTTTCATGCCGTTCATTATTACAGGAAACACATAGGATCTTACCACTTTCATTCGTAGTTCTATATTTAAATTGCGGTTGCTAAAGAGATCTCTCATTTTAAGAAAGGCAGTTTTGGCTACCTCTATTCGACTTTTAATTTCTATTGTAGACCATCTATATTATCTGCTACTATCACCGTGTCATTAGAATATCTTATTTTGTATATCGGTCGTCCGTTAACAACTAGTCCTCCTTGTTCGTCTGAAGGTATTGATTTCTAAAATATTGCTTCGGAGAACAGGTTAAAAAGCACCGGTGATAGTATGACCCTATGTCTCACGCCTCTTTGGATACTTATATCTTCTGCATCAACACTCACCACGACTGTATTGTTCCAGTGTAGGTTTTCAATGATTCGTATATCACTTATGTCAATATTTTAAGGTTTTAAGGAGTGTTACTAATTTTTCGTGTTGGACTTTGTCTTACGCCCTTTCATAATCTATAAAGCAGGCGTGTACCGCTATATTTATATCCATGCACCGTTGTGTCAAAACATTTATACCGAATAGTGACTCACGTGTGCCCAAGCCATTTCTGAACCCAAACTGGGTATCGCTAGTACCTTCCTCTAGTTTAGTGTATAGCCTTTTGTAAATTATTTTCAGAAATACTTTTAAGGTGTGACTCATTAGACTTATTGTTCTGTGTTCATTACATTCTCTCGCATTCATCTTCTTCGGTATCGTTATAAATGTAGATTTTAGACATTCATTTGGTATAATTTCAGTTTTATACACCGTATTGTAAAGGTCTGTAAATATATTTATTTGTTCGTCCTCTACTAGTTTTAACAACTCCACTGGTAACTCATCTGGGCCAACAGCTTTGCCTCCTTTCATGCTTTCGATAGCATGCTGCACTTCTTCTTTTGTTATTTACTACTTAGCTACTTACATCTTGCTGTCTGTTGCTTTTGGGACCTCTGTTGTCATTAAAGAGTTCTTAAATGTATTTTTTTATCTTAGTAGTTTATGTGTTTGTTTGGTTATAATTTTTTCTTCTCTAGTTTTTATAATTGAGGGCGCAATTCTTTTCTTTATTTCAGTTATTTTTTTTATTTTCTTGTGCAAATTGAAATTGTCGTATTTCTTTTGTATGGTTTCAATTTCCTTACACTTCTCAACCATCCACTCTTCTTTCACTTCGCGTATTTTTTGTTTAATGTTTTTATTTATTTTTATGTATTTTGAGTGGTCACCCTTATTTTGTGACGTTCGTCCATTAGTGTTAGTATTTATTTTGTTATCCATTGTTGTTCATTGCACGACTTTATGTGTTAGTAATTCTTTGTCTGCAATATTTCTGTAGCTGTTTTCTAGATATTTCTGTTTACCACTTTTTTGGTTCGTTCTTTTATTTCCACATCCTTGAGCTTTTTCATCGCTATTCTTAAAGGTTTTCTTTTTGACTTAAGTTTTTTTAACCTAAAGTTGGCATTCGCTATAACCGGAATATGGTCAGATGAAGCATCCGCTCCTGTGTAAGTTTTAACCGAGGTGATTCCGTTTCTATATGTAGTCAAATTGGTTTTTGACCATATTCACGTATATAGTTGGCGGGGTGGCAATTTATAGTGTGTGTTTGATACTAATAGATCTTCAGTTTGACAGAATTCTAGTAGTCTGTCGCTTCTTTCATTTCTCTCCCCCAAGCCATATTCACCTACGAGGTCTTCAACCCCTCCTTCTTCGATCTTTGCATCAAGATCTCCTATAATGATTATCACATCATGTTTAATTGTACCTTTTAACACAATGTCCACTTGACTATAGAATTCTTCGATTTCTGTATCTGATTTGTCACTATTAAATGTAGGAAGCTAGAATATCTGGGACATACAATGCGAGGAGACAGGTATAGAAAACTGCAACTCGTAATGCAGGGAAAAGGCGCAGGCAGTAGAAGTGTGGGTCGGCGCTGGATTTTCTGGTTGAAAAATCTTAGAGACTGGTTTTGTTGTTCTTCGCGTGAGCTTTTCAGAGCGGCAGTATCAAGAGTCAAAGTAGCCTTGTTGATTGCTAACCTCCGAGTAGAAGACGGCACATAAAGAAGATGAAGAACTTCGGACTAGAGATGGTTTTAGCCATGAAACCCTTCGCTATTTAGACGAATTGGGGAGTTGGGGTAATGTTGAGCATTTAAAAAAATATTTTTAATGCTGTGGGGCGCGAATCAACATCCTGCACTCAGCAGCCGGATGCCCTGACCGCTCAGCTGCCTATTCTTTATTATATGCCCATTAAAATATGATCGATTAAGCAGTTTACGAGATTGAAAACTAACCAAAATCCAGTAAATACATACTTAGTTTTTAGTAATTAGCGACACCAAATTATGGTTTATATATTTGTTTCTTGATGATTTTTGAAAACTAAATTTATTTGAACCTTTAAATACCAAATTTTGATAATTACAAGCGTCATATAAATTTAAAATTATTATTATTTTCATTTATAAAAGTGTTTCGAAATAGATTCTCTAGGGGTGTATCTCGCAGTACATTTATTGGATAATTTAAAAATATTTTTAAAAACTAAATTTATTTGAACCTTCAAAAACCAAATTTTGATAATTACAAGTGTCATATCAATTTAAAATTATTATTATTTTCATTAATAAAAGTGTCTTAAAACAGATTCTTGAGGGGTGTATCTCGCAGTACAATTATTGGATAATTTAAAAATACCTTACCAAATAAAATCAGCTAGAGATTGAAATTTTCGCTTACCTGAAATAAAAAAAATGATATAAAAAGGAAACAAAATTTAACAATAAGTATGCAATCAACAGCACCAATATTATTAATATTACAAAAATATAATGATAATATTTTTTACTAGTAGTATAAAGCCACTAAATTTATAATGCATAATTTGATTTTTATTAAACTCATCAAAACATAAGCCTCCCCCATTGTTTTCCAGGTTTCTCGCAATGTGATTCTTGATCATGATCATCATCAGTATCTGCGGTGCCTAATCGAGATGTCCAATATGTATCTTTTCATGGCTCTTTGTCTTACTTTAAGTTTTTTAACACCAGCCTCTGTAAAGTTTTAAGTTTTGCAGCCATAAGTAAATTTTGGCCATGCATTGGTTAAAGGTTTGTTGCTTAAGTTGTTGTGGCACGTCGGATTTCATTAAATGCCACTGATTACTATAGGCAGCCTATCCCATCCGTGTGCACCTTTTGATTTTGATAATTTAGCTATTTTTTTAATGATATTAACTTCAAAATTATATGTATTGTTCACCCACCTCTAATTGCTCATTTCCCAGTATTATTAATGTTAGGGTACGGGTATCTTGGTTTGACATCACCTCTCATTTTCAGCCGAATGGTTTGCTACATTTAGTTTAGTAAGTTTTTTGTACATTCTGCAAAGAGCACGATGTCATCTACAAAACGAAGGTACAATGAATTTATGCCCCCCATTTTCTAATCCAAAGTTTTAAAAATATATTCAAGTATGTTGGTGAACAATTTTGGTGAAATGGTGTCACCTTGTCGTATGCCTCGTCTCATGGGTATATGGTTAGTTTTACCAGCGACCCCCGCGGTCATTGTTGAATTATGGTAAATATTTTTGAGAATATTAATGTATCTAGAGTCTATATGATATCTCTGAAATGATAGTGGCCCAATTTTCTGTCAAATGCCTTCTCAAAATCGATAAAGACCATATATACTTTTTTGTTGTTGACAACACCTTTGTTTTCACATCATTCATTTTCAGCCCCATGGTTTGCTACATTTAGTTCAGTAAGTTTTCTGTACATTCTGCAATGAGCACGATGTCATCTACGAAACGAAGGTGCGATAAATTTATGCATCCCATTTTCCAATTCAAAGTTTTGAAATTTTTTTCAAGTATGTTCGTAAACAATTTTGGTGAAATGGTGTCACCCTGTCGAATTCCTTGTCTCGTGGGTATATGGTTAGTTTTTTCAGCGACCCCGGCGGTCATTGTTGAATTATGGTAATTATTTTTAAGGATATTGTGTATCTAGACTATGTATGACATCTCTGCAATGAAACAATTGCGGCTCAATTTTCTACAGTGTCAAATACCTTCTCAAAATCTATAAAGACCATATGGACTTTTTTGTTGTACTCGTTCACTTTTTAAAAGAGTTGTCTGACAGCATGCCTACGGTCGAAAGTACTAGACGACGGTCCGGAATCCCGCTTGCTCCACTAATTGAAATTGGTCTAGTCTATTTTAAGTAAATTTCAAAAGACAAAAATGCGCACAAGAAATATTTATATAGCAGCATTCTTGATTAAAACCTTAATAAATCTGTGCGTAACAATTAAAAATAAAGTGACTGAGGACACTAGTGGAATTATTGCCAACATACATTTAAACTAAATGAAGTTGCATAGACATTCTAGTTAGCTAATAATTATCAAAATATAGTGTCTGAATCAAAACGCATGAAGAAAATATTCAACAAGGATTTCATTTAATTTATGATTGAAATAATTTACAGAGTCTAAAATACTTATTGAATGATATCCGAAAATTCAAAAATTTAGTGTTAAAATTTTATGAATTGAAAACTGCATGATTCTAAGTAAAATAAGCCAATAATAAACAAAAATCGTAAATTTTAAGTGTTACTTTCATAATAATAGATTTGGCGACTCTGTGAGTTAGTGCTGCTTGTCATTATGATGGATGTCACACAATAATTAAACTTATATATTACTTTATCATAAGGATAAAGAATTGTATTCGTGCAAAAAAAAGTTAAGATTTTAGTGAAAATGCACCTTTAAGGGTACCCTAAACAAGAATTGACCAAAATTAAAAAATGGCTGTGTGGATGTGTGTGTGTATTTGTGTGTAGCCGTTTTTTGTGGGCAAGGTTTCTCAAAAAGTTTTAAAGATATCACCGCATATTTAGTCTTTTAACAACAATTGGAAGAGCCCAGTTACTTTTGATTGAAATCCACCAACCGCGGAAGTGGTAGTTTATTGGTGAGGTTTTTCGGTGTTTTGCAAATATTTGAAAAACCATCAAGTTTATGGAAAAAACATTAGAATACAAAAGTGTCTAGAATTAAATTTGAAACAAATTTTGTTGTTATTATTTTTTAAAAAAACTACATTAAAAAAAATTTCAT
>JARJDX010037660.1:0-11329 GCA_030264735.1 Gymnusa sp. GC000175
CTTCTTCTCCTTCTTCTCCTTCTTCTCCTTCTTCTCCTTCTTCTCCTTCTTCTCCTTCTTCTCCTTCTTCTCCTTCTTCTCCTTCTTCTCCTTCTTCTCCTTCTTCTCCTTCTTCTCTTTCTTCTCCTTCTTCTCCTTCTTCTCCTTCTTCTCCTTCTTCCCCTTCTTCCCCTTCTTCTCCTTCTTCTCCTTCTTCTTATTCTTCTCCTACTTCTTATTTTTTACTTTCTTCTTCTTCGTCTCCTTCATCTCATTTCTCTACTTCTTCTTATTCCCCTCCTTCTTATCCTTCTTCTCCTTTTTCTCCTTCTTTTCATTCCTCTGCTTCTTCTCATTCCTCTCTTTCTAATCCTTCTTCTCTCACTAACATTTCTTTTTTAACTAACATTGTTTTTTGTTTATTGTACCTTTTTTCATTATATTTCAGAATGTACCATGTGGAAGTCTTGGCGTGAGCTGTTCCAAATCCGTTACTATAAAAATTGGATCAGGCAAGGATCAGGAGACCATAACGTTTACAAAAGATAAGCCAATGCTTGATACGCAAATATTTAAAAGATTTACAGTCAGAAGCAAAGGCATGTTCCTGATATTAGAAGCGGCAGATTTAGGACTTGTTGTTCATTGGGATAGAGGAACTAGAGTTTACGTTAAAGTTGAACCCAGATGGAAGGACAAGGTACTGATTATTGAAACAAGTTATTCGATTATTGTTGTTTTTATTGTAGGTGCGAGGATTGTGTGGTAATTACAACAATAACGAAGTCGATGATTTCCAAACACCTTCTGGTGGTTTAACAGAAGCTTCTGTACAGTTATTTGGAGATTCTTGGAAACTGCAGTCTTACTGCCCAGAAGCGGAAGAAATCATGGTATAATTTTTTTTTTGTTGTTTGTATAAAATTATACGTTGGAAATTATTCAGGATACATGTGCGTTGCGTCCTGAACGTAAAACTTGGGCTTTAAAAAAATGTGGAATCCTCAAATCACCCACTTTCATGCCGTGCCATAAAGAGGTACCTTTCGAAGGTTATTTAGAACGTTGCATATTCGATACATGCGCTTGTGATCAAGGTGGCGATTGTGAATGCCTGTGTACCGCGATAGCTGCTTATGCGCAAGAATGCAACAACCGTGGAGTTCCTATCAAGTGGAGATCGCAACAATTTTGTCGTAAGTCATTTGTTAAATTTGTTATACAAAACCTAATCCAACCAATTACATTCAGCAATGCAGTGTGATGAGAGGTGTTCCGTTTATAGTCCGTGTGTTTCAACATGTCCATTAGAAACTTGTGATAATCTTCTCGTCCTAAACCCTCTCGGAAAATTATGTAAAGAAGACTCGTGCGTAGAAGGCTGTGAGCTAAAAATGTGTCCGCCGGGTTTTGTTCATTCAAATGAATCGTTTACCGATTGCGTTCCTCGAAGTACCTGTAAGCCGGTTTGCTTGGAAGTGGACAACGTCACTTATTACGAAGGAGATTTGATGGAAGCTGATGATTGTCATAGCTGTTTTTGTTCTCGCGGCAAAAAAATTTGTAAAGGTCAAACTTGTGCACCAGTACTGGTGAGTATTTGTTGTAAGTCTTTAGTAACATGATGTAATTACAAAAAAAATTGTTAGACCACACCATTGGTGCATCAATTGGAACAAAACGTTCTTTGCAAGTCTGGCTGGACGGATTGGATTAATCAGGATAAGTTAAGTGATAACAGGAAGGAGAGTGTGAAGTTTAATGATGTAGAACCTTTACCAGATGGTATTGTAATGGTTAGTTTTACTTTCAGCCTTAATACTTTCGTACTTTATAGTTTTTTGTAGAACAACAATATAAAAGGCAGAGCTCATTGTTCCAAGGACCAAATTGCTAATATTGAATGTCGCACCACTCAAACACACATTTCACACAAGGAAACTGGTTTGGATGTTGAATGCAGCACAGAAAAAGGTTTAATTTGTACATCCAAAAAAGGCAAACGACCTTGTCCGGATTTTGAAATTCGTGTTTTCTGCAAATGTGGTAAGTCAAATATATTCAAAACTTTTATACATGGATTGGGATCGGCTGCTCAAATTGATTCGGTGGAAGTTGAGTTTTGTGGCCAGACCATAACCTGAAAATAAGGTCATTAGCAAAGAAAACAATGCCCGTCTTCTCGGAGACGTCACCAGTGTTCATAACACGTTGTACAAAGTAATTAGTTAGGCAGCTACAGCAATGAATTAAATAATGACTAAAAGCAGGAAATTTAGGATTTGCAAAAAAGACAATTACAAAAAAAACATACTGTCTAATTAGCAAAGAAAAATATGCTCGTCTTCTCGGAGACGTCGCCAGTGTTCATAACAATTGTACAAAGTAATTAGTTAAGCATGGCAGCTACAGCAATGAAATTAATAATGAATAAAAGCAGAAAATTTAGAATTTGCAAAAAAGACAATTACAAAAGAAACATACAGTAGGTTAAAGTCTGTTCAGTTTACTTGCTCTGTCTGTTTTCGAAGTTTTTATGTAGTGCTTGGTACAAAAATAAGATTGGGTCTCTCCCCCCGCTCGAACTGGTAGACTTCTTGAATTCCTGGACACGTTAATGATTTCAAGACATCCAATCAGGAAGATAATGTTGTACGTTGATGACTTTAGGACTTCCAATCAGATAAACAATAATAAAATTGGGAAATACCAACTCTTACAATGATTTTGACAATTTAAATTAACCAAAATTGGCCAGACCATAACCTAAAAATAATGTCTGTCTAATTAGCAAAGAAAAAAATACTCGTCTTCTCGGAGGTATCGCCAGTGTTCATAACACATTGTACAAAAGTAATTGGTCAAGCAAGTCGGCCACAGCAATAAATTAAATAATGAATAAAAGCAGGAAATTTAGGATTTGCATAAAAGACTATTACAAAAAAAAACATACAGTAGATTAAAGTCTGTTCGGTTTACTTGCTCTGTTTGTTTCCGAAGTTATTATGTGGTGCTTGGTACAAAAATAGGCCTGGATCTCTCCCCCTGGTCGAAATAGTAGACTTCTTGAACTTCTGGACACGTCCAGGGAAGATATTGTTATACGTTGACGACTTCAAGACTTCCAATCAGATAAACAATAATAAAATTGGAAAATACCAACTCTCACCGTGATTTCAACAATTTAAATTAACTAAAATTGGCCAGACCATAACCTAAAAATAATGTCTGTCTAATTAGCTGCTCGTCTATGCGGAGGTGTCGCCAGTGTTCATAACACATTGTACAAAAGTAATTAGTTAAGCAAGTCAGCCGTAACAAAAATATTTTGTTAATAGCATCGCTATGTAACCCGTGATAACAATGAATGTTATTTCTTCAGGCATCTTAATTCTCAACAGATCATGATCAGTGTTTTAGAGCGTTGGTCGCAGCACTGATCCCTGTGGAACCGCACAATTAACCCTAACAGCTTTTTTAGTTCCTTCAGTGTTCAGCATCATTATCCTTTATGATGATACACCTTTTTCAGAATCAGAAGAAGTAACCGAAATTCCTGAAATATTACCAACCACAGTGATACCGTGTGATTCAAGAAGACCCAATCAAGAGCACTCTTCGGACTGTCACAAATTTTATCAGTGCGAACCAACACTGAACGGTTTAATATTGGTTGAAAAATGGTGCGGAAAAGATATGATGTACAACCCTACAAGTATGATTTGTGATTGGCCCACTAATGTTATTTTAATCAAACCTCAGTGTGACCAACAAAGTAAGTATTTGAATCATCAAATAATATTAAAATATTTTTACCACTTTAACTTGCCAAAGGTCCATCGTATATTTTCATAAATATGAAAGAGCGTATATATACGCCTATCGTACATGTTCATGAAAATAAGAGAGCGTATATATTTGCCGTCCGTGCATGTTCTTGAATATGAGAGAGCGTATATATCCGCCTATCGTACATATTTTTAAAAATAAGAGAGCGTACACATGTCGCCGTTCGTACATCTTCATAAATATTGGAGAGGGAATATATTCGCTTATCGTACATGTTCATAAATATTAGAGAGCGTATATATCCGCCTTTGTACATATTCAAGAATATTCGAGGGAGTACATTTTTATCTTTTGTATTTGTTTATAATTATGGGAGAGCGTATATATCCGCTTATCGTACTCGTTCATAAAAATAAGAGAACGTATAGATTCGTCGTTCGTACATGTTCATAAATATAAGAAAGCGAATATATCCGCTTTTGTACATATTCAAGAATATACGAGGGGGTAAATTTTCATCTTTCGTAATTGTTTGTAATAATGTAAGAGCGTATATATCCGCTTATCGTACATGTTTATAAAAATAAGAGATCGTATAGATTTGCCGCTTGTACATGTTCATAAATATAAGAAAGCGTATATATTCGCCTTTGTACATGTTCAAGAATATACGAGGGGGTGCATTTTCATCTTTCATACTTGTTTATAATTATGGGGGAGCGTATATATCCGCTTATCGTACATGTTCATAAAAATAAGAGAACGTATAGATTCGCCGTTCGTACATGTTCATTAATATGAGAAAGCGTATATATCCGCCTTTGTACATATTCATGAATTCACGAGGGAGTGCGTTTTCATCTTTCGTACTTATTTATAATTATGGGAGAGCGTATATATCCGCCTATCGTACATATTCATAAAAAAATAAGAGAACGTATAGATTCGCCGTTCGTACATGTTCATAAATATAACAAAGCGTATATCCGCCTTTGTACATATTCAAGAATATACGAGGAAGTGCATTTTCATCTTTCGTACTTATTTAAAATTATGGGAGCGCGTATATATCCGTCTATCGTACATATTCTTGGATAAAAGAGATCGTATATATTTTCTGTTTGTACATGTTCCTAAATATGAGAAAGCGTATATATCCGCATTTGTACATATTGAATAATATACGAGGAGGTGCATTTTCATCTTTTGCACTTGTTTATAATTATGGGAGAGCGTATATATCCGCCTAACGTACATATTTGTAAAAATGCGAGAGCGTATACTTGTCGCCGTTCGTACGTGTTTACAAATATGAGAAAGCGTATATATCCGCCTTTGTGCATGTTCAAGAATATACGAGGGAGTGCATTTTCATCTTTCGTACTTATTTATAATTATGGGAGATCGTATATATCCGCCTATAGAACATATTTATGAATATAAGAGACCATATAGATTCGCCGGTCGTACATGTTCATAAATATGAGAAAGCGTATATATCCGCCTTTGTACATATTCAATAATATACGAGGGAGTGCATTTTCATCTTTCGTACTTGTTTATAATTATAGGAAAGCGTATATATCCGCTTATAGTACATGTTCATGAAAATAAGAGAACGTATACATTCGCCGTTCGTACATGTTCATAAATGTAAGAATGCGTATATATCCGCCTTTGTACATATTTAAGAATATACGAGGGGGTATATTTTCATCTTTCGTACTTATTTATAATTATAGAAGAGCGTATATATCCGCTTATCGTACATGTCCATAAAAATAAGAGAACGTATAGATTCGCCGTTCGTACATGTTCATAAATATGAGAAAGCGTATATATCCGCCTTTGGACATGTTCATGAATTTACGAGGGAGTGCATTTTCATCTTTCGTACTTATTTATAATTATGGAAGAGCGTATATATCCGCCTAACGTACATATTTATGAAAATAAGAGAGCGTATACACGTCGCCGTCCGTACATGTTTATAAATATAGGGGAGCGTATATATTCGCTCATCGTACTTGTTCACAAAATAAAAAAGCGTATATATCCGCCTTTGTACATATTTAAGAATATACGAGTGAGTGCACTTTCATCTTTCGTACTTGTTTATAATTATGGGAAAGCGTATATATCCGCCTTTAACGTTCAAACAGTATACGATAATACGATAATTCAAAATTCGTAACAGATTACATGTTTTAAGTTGCTTTAATTATTATGCAGAACTGGAGGAATTAGTTGAAGAAGGAAGATCTGAATCTGGATCTGAAACTGAGGTTGAAAGCTTTATAGAACCTGATGGTAAGCAAATGTGTCATCAAAGAATGAATGAATCTAATTACAAATATTGCTTAAAGATAATTCATGCAAAAAGAACGAAATATTTGATGATTGCGCCATACAATGCGATAAGCTGTGTCTGCACTATTTGCACATTGTCAAGGAGGAAGGCTTCTGTCAAGGAAATAAGATTTGTGAACCAGGTTGCGTATCAAAAACAAAACTTTTGTCGTGTCCTTCAGGTATGTTATGGGCTAATAATCAGAGTTGTATATCCGCTCAGGATTGTATGTGTACTTCCCACGATGGACAACCAATTAGGGTACGTAAAAAAAAATTTACAACAACATTATGTTATCTAGAAACATGTTACAGCCTGGAACCATGTACAAAGAGTCTTACTGTATGCTATGCCAATGTCTTGATAACTATTATACTTGTGACAAAAGCGCATGCAAAGAAGAAGTTTTCCATGAAACTAACATAGAGATTACACAAATTTTTACTGCTGAAGAAACTACTGCGACCACACAAATAATTCTTAGTACAGTTACACCTCCAAAAGAATGTCCCTCGAATTTGTAAGTTTTTGCTCTTACACGTATTTTACGTGTCCCAAATAGTATGCAACAATTTTCCAAAAATTAGTCAAACCAATTGGCAAAGGTCTAAAAAACAAATATTTCTTATTCCGCTGTCATACACCAATGCGCGATGGCGAATTGTCGTCTATTGAATAATATTAATTGACTAATTACTACCACTTATTCCGTCAATTTTTTTTTTCAAGAATCGACCCTCTTATTATGTGATCTAGGTAGCTGTGCAAAAAAACTAAAAAAAAGCAGCTCTGTACGCGCATAAACCCCGATAGATGGCGTTAGGTGTATGAATTTTCGCCAATAGTTTTTGTGTCTCAAAGTCGTGCTTATAAATTCATTCGCGAACCTGATAAGCGTCTTCTGCGTTCGCAAGTGATAGCTCACGTGTTACTGTGGGAAACGACTTTCTGGTCATGAAATTTTATTGCATAATTTGGCAAAAACGTGTCTCGTTCTTTCTAAATACAGTACCACGTGTAACGATCGCAAAAATATACACCGTGTGTTTTTGCGTGTTTTTGCCAATAGTTTTTGTGTCTCAAAGTCGTGCCACTTAATTCTTTCGCGAACCTGATAAGTGTCTTCTGCGTTCGCAAGTGATAGCACATGTATTGCTGTAGAAACGACTCTCTGGTCATGGAATTTTATTGCATAATTTGGCTGGTACTTTCAAAATACAGTACTACGTGTATCAAATCTCCGCAAAAATGTCAAACAAAGAGGCTGCACGATAAAGATAAACATGTGACTCGGGTAGCGGTTCAAAATAAAACCGAAAAAAAAAAGATAAAGGAACTCGTAATAAAAAAATAACTAGGCAGTGTAACGGTACATTAAAATTATGGCGTTTTGTAGGTCGTCGTCGTAGGCAACCAGCCATACTTCGTACACCGTATAAACCGGCGTTGGGTGTATGAATTTTGGCCAATAGTTTTTGTACCTCAAAGTCGTGCCTACACGCCACCCCGTTGGTGCGTGTTATTGTCAATAGTTTTTGTGTCTCAAAGTCGTGCCTATAAATTCGTTAACGAACTGGTATGTCCCAACCTATTTTTTACTTCATTTTGAGTAGTTCCGTTTTCTGTCGAATACTTTTTGGGACAAGTAGTTGACACATAAACTTATTTACATCCAAATATTAACAGATTTAACGTTGTAGATACAAAGATTTAATCCAAAATCCTGATCATCCCTTGTCTGATCAAGCTTTCTCAGCTAGCAGCGAGCTGAATCCCAATTTTTCACCACACTTGGCCCGTTTTAACACTAAAACGCACTCAACATCAGGTATTTCTTTTAAATTTTTGTTATATGATATTATCATAACCAGTAATTACTTTTAAGCTGGAAGTTGGTCGCCAAAAGTGGCTGATAAAAATCCCCATCTTCAAATTGATTTGGGAAAATTGGAACCCATTTATGGAATAGTCTTAAAAGGAAGTCCTCTTTACAATGAATACGTCACCAGTTTCAAAGTGATGTACGCCAACCGCGATTCCGATAGTTTCAGTTTCGTTGCAGATCGTTTAAAGGAGCCCCAAGTAACGACTATAAAATGTCAATGTAATTCGTAATTAATTATTTTTTCTTAGGTTTTCAGAGGATCTTTGGATGGTAACACTCCAGTTAAGCATTACTTTTATGAACCAATTGAAGCAAAACTGATTAGAATTATCCCGCAAACTTGGCACGGTGCCATCGCAATTCGAGTTGAATTGATTGGTTGTGGAGAAATCGAAGTCACAACTCCATATTATGAAACTGTAAGTGTGAAGAAGACTTATCTGGAACGCGTTGCCCTATACGCCACCTGTTTTGATGTTTCTCCATCTGACGATTAGCAAAAACACACACGGGTGTAAAGATGTAATTAAAAATTTAAGATTATAAAACTCAAAAAAGTACTTGGTTTATTAGTCATTAATACGGATACGCCATATTTAAAACTTCTTTTTACTAAATTTCGTCTTATAGCTTTATAAGTTATCATAAAGTATTGATTTTATTTTTGAAGTAATTAAATTATTTATTGTCTACCCGCTACAGTAGCTTTTTTACTATTGATTATTAGTTTTTTTTTAATTTTCAAATACAAAATTCGATCTCGCTTGGTTATCATAAGAGATTATTTAATCAAACAAAAAAATATCAAAACCGCATATAAATCAGCTTCTTGCCACAGATTTAGTTTTTTAATTTTTAAATAAAAATAGTAAACAGCACCAATTAGGAATTTCTGGTTTTAATTTTTTTTTTTACTAAAAAACTGGTTATGTAGCGGGAAGCTAGCTTAAATTCTGTAGTGATAATTTTTTGTCTCATTAAATGATCTCTAATAATAACTAACAACAAATTTCGTATTAAAATTTTTTATACGCGCCCCAAAAGAGTGTTTGTGGAATTAAATCTTGGCTCCTCCTTCACCACTTGTAGTTGGCATTTTAAATCACGCAAAGAAAATTTTATTGACCTTGTTATATTATATCTACAACGCCGGAAGAAAAAAAAAACAGGCGGTATTTATGTAATTCGCTGAATAGATTTTTTCTTGGGCTACCATTAACTTTGTTAAATTAATGTTTATTTAAACCAATAGCAACAGTTTGTGAAATAGGAAAACAACTCACATCAAATTTGTTTTACCTCACCCCCTGCCGTTACCCCGAGCACAAACTAGTTATACCGGTCTCTTAAAACTAATTTTATTTTTATGTTTAGACTATTCCCGATGTGGAAATGTGCGATGATCCAATGGGAATTGAAGACGGTTCAATGCAGGACGCACAAATTAAAGTTAGTTCCGAATATAGCCCGAGCAACTCAAAAACGCAATTAAAACTAAACTCAAATAACGCCTGGAGGCCCCGAATGAACTCCCCATTGGAATTTATAGAGGTATTTACTAGAAATTTTACGCGAATTTAACTTTCTTATTATTATTATTATTATTACTAGATCAATTTTTTGGAACCACGAAATTTGACCGGATTTAAAACGAAAGGAGGACCAGCCGGTTGGGTGACGGCTTTCCAAGTCAGATATTCACACGACGCGAATGCCTGGAACAACATTTTAGACGAGCAGTACAAGGAAAAAACGTTTTTGGGAAATTTTGACGAACACGCACCTCACACCAACAAATTTGACATTCCCATTTTAACGAAATATTTGAAAGTCGTTCCGCTTAAATGGCACAAAAATGTCGAAATCAGATTAGAAGTTCTTGGATGTTTTAAACCGTACCGTGAGTATGTTTTAATTCTGCAGCTTGCCAAATTCACAGTGGCTCTGTTCAGCCTACTCACCGCTAGATGTCTCTGTAGTGTGTGTTGGTTGGGCACATGGTGTCCACCGGTTGTGATTTAATTATTAAGAATATGACATACTTTTAAAACATTTATTAACCTAAAAATCCCCAACAATAAATCCAAAAAATGTATTAACAGCTCAGCGCCAACTTATTATATTCATCCACATTTCTACTTACTTAGCCTACTCACCGCTAGATGTCTCTGTAGTGTGTATTGGTTGGGCACATGGTGCCCACCCATTGTGATTTACACCGTTAGATGTCTGTAGTGTGTGTTGATTCGGCACATAGTCTCACCGATTGTGAATTACACCGTTAGATGTCTCTGTAGTGTGTATTGGTTGAGCACATGTTACCCACCGTCTGTGATTTACACCGTTAGATGTCTCTGTAGTGTGTGTTGGTTGGGCACATGGTGCCCACCGGTTGGGATTTAATTATTAAGAATATGACACACTTTTAAAACATTTATTAACCTTAAAATCCCCAAAATTAAACCTAAAAAATGGATTCTGTAAATACATTTTTAACAAAACTTAAAAAATGACAAAAGAATAAAATTCTTTATCCCTAAAAAAATTTACAGATTCCACTACAGACAAAATAAATTTGTAATGAGAGTACTATTCACCACAACTACACGCTTAAAAAAGTGTAAATAAACATTTAATCATCCTGAAGAGTCAACTTTTGAATGTTGATGGTGCATTCATCCGATTCTTGCGCAATGGCGCTCCCAAAAAAAGAGTTACTGGCAGTTGATGGTCTGGAAAAAAGAAATCTCATCCTGCGTGCGCGGTTAAGATTACGACGACCTCTATCATTTTGGGCCGAATAACGATTTCTCCCAAATTGGGACGGAAACAAATACCTCTTAAGTATCTTGTGATCTCTTGGTTTAGAGCCGGATGATTTTAAACCCATGTTATTAATTTCATTCGTGAAATTGTTAATTACTTCTTCGCATTCGTTGAGTGGTAATGTGATATTACAATTTTTCATCGTACGTTTATTCGGTTGTTCGTTAGTGATGAACATTTTCTTGAATTCCCTGCGATACTGTTTGGCGAAGATGTGCTGGAGATCGTTTAGTTTCACGATGGTGTTGGCACTCTGACATCGTACCAGGCGACGGTCGATGATTATCAGGCATTTTGCAATCGCTTGCATGCGGTATTCGATTGGCAACTTGGACAATTTACCAAAAAAAGATTTAAGAGCCAATGAAGTTATTTCCATTTTGAAGCACTGTTTGTTGTCGACTGATTAAATGTTTATATTTTATTTATCCACAGCGCATGGATTGTTATTAGTTTACATACTTTTAGAGTGATTAATTTATTATGAAAAGCTCAACAAG